>JAOUZG010023330.1:4373416-4387532 GCA_026289955.1 Argiope argentata
TGTGTGTGTGTGTGTGTGTGTGTGTGTGTGTGTGTGTGTGTGTGTGTGTGTGTGTGTGTGTGTGTGTGTGTGTGTGTGTGTGTGTGTGTGTGTGTGTGTGTGTGTGTGTGTGTGCAATTATATTTCAATGTCATATTTTATCTTCAATTGAGTGTGGTAGATCAATATTATATATAGATAGATAGATAGATTATGTGTAATCACAGGTGATTATTCATAATCATTCTCTAAACTCAGTAAATGAGATTAATTATTGAATGTGCATGTAATTTTGAAATAGAATGTTAATGTACCAATTAGTTTGCAAAATCCTCAACTCAATGATTATAGATAATAAGCTGGTGATTTGGCAATTATTCAGATTAACTTTTATAGAAAATTGAGAAAAAAATACCGATTATGAATCATTACTGATCATTACACATAAACACCACTTTATTACATTTACACTAACATTTTTAACAATATTTTGTTTAATCAATTCTTGTTTACGTATAGCTTGGAAATATCTTTATTTTAATATTAGTAATACTAATTTTATTGCAGAAAAGTGTGACGAACGTTAGAATATTAGAAGCAATGCCGTATTATAAACATTTATCACATGAATTTAAACTGGGGGCAATTTACAGTAAGTGAATTAAAGAAAGTAAATTAAACAAAAACAAAATCATTTACTTACAAACAAACCTAAATAAATAAAAGGAAACAAAACACATTTTTTTTAAATGATGGCAAAAAAAATATTTAAAGAAACGAAATTGTAAAAATAAAATAGGGACTCCGAAGACTTCCTCCAACGCTCAAAACAATTTGTAAAAATTTAGATCACCTTAAATTACAATTGTAAGCTTTCCATTATAAATCTGCGTTGCTCGTAAACCCTACCTACCTTCAATCCTCCCCCCCCCATTTAGGACAATTCCCAATTCACAAAAGCCCCCCTCTCACCCTCATCAGCATACCCGGATGCAAAGGCAGTTCTACCCCTCCCCTTCGCCCCCGCACAAATGTGTGCGTTTCCAAGATAACGGCTTAGATGAAGGCTTCTACATAGAGTGCGGGGTGCGGGCGCGCGTCAGGTGTAGTCGTTAACACACTTCGAACCCTTCCTCTCTCCCTCGGTAAGATATTCCCCCTTTCCCTCCCTGGAAAACAGCCAATCATAGGGAGGTTGTGCTGTTCTTTAAAATCCTGAATAGTAGATGGAGGTGTCTCGTTCTAGGGTTATAGTGGAAGAACGGGGATTTCTTGAATTCGGGGATTTGGCGCTTTTTGTGCGTGAATGAATGCGGGTTGGGGCAACAGCGCGTGGAATGCGAGGAGATCAAATAGATTCTGGAACGGAAAATTCGGGAAAAGGACTCATTTTTGATAAAGGAGTCCATTATTCGATAATGAGATTATTTCGCAAATAAATGGCTTCAGATTTACTTGATTTGTGATGGAAAAGTCATTAGAAATGATCTGCTTGGTATCTGAACTATTTCTAAAGAGAGGTTACTCGCCAGGTGGATCAGAATAATGAATTACTTCAGAGGAAAATAATACCTAACGTTATTTACGCATCTTGATATTAGTTCTAGCAGTTGCAACTTTGGCTTTCGGTACTTAAAAAAAACTATTTAATACTTATTAAGAGGACTCTGATATTTTTATTTTCTTTCTTTGATCCTCTGATAATTTTTTTGAATTTATAACTGGGCATTCCATCTTTAACATATTTGTACTCTGAGTCTTTCTCTATCAGGATACAAAAAATTCCCCGATATTTTTTAAAATTATATATCGGAATTATATTACAAATAATTTAACATAGTCGTCTTAATGTTAAGGAAAAACATGCGAAAGAAGAAGACAGTATAGCAGGTAGTCAATAACCCTGATTTTTGCACTTCGTAATTCTGGGAGTTTCGCGCTGCTACAAATTTGATGCTCATAAAGCCTACTTATAAAAATACTTTAGAAAGAATTTGATTTATATCTGCCATTCAATACGAAGCTGATTCACGTTGTCGTATAATAATAAGTAAACCTTTAATGCAAAGTTCACTTATTATTAAGTAAACTTTAAATACAAAAATGAGAACCACAGTTATAATATGTGCATCTTTTTTTTTCTTACTCTATGTCACTAAATTACGTTTTTAAATGATATATCTGTTGTATAATATTAACAAATAAAGCTATTAGATTTTCTACAAACTTAGTATTTACCTACTGTACATTGCAACTATCTCGGTTCTACAAGTATAACCCTATTTATTCTGCAAGTTGAATGTTTGTTTTTTGACAAATGGATTTTCTCGTGATGAAATGAATCCATACTTACGTGATGTATGTTAAACGAAAGCAATGATTTAATTTTAGCTTCTGCTAATCATTTCGGTTGGGAAAAGAATAAGATTTTGCAATGCCCCGTAAAGTAACACACAGTTACATTTCTCATGAATCTGTGATTTGATGGGAATGAAGTTCATTGTTTCTGTTTGAAGAGAATGCTTTGACAGTAGGTATATTTGAAAAAAGAATTTAATGGAGATTCTAATCTCTGGTACGAAGCATGACAGTACATTGTTCTAGATTTGATTCGTTTATAATAATTTAATTTTTATTCTCATTTAATTATTTTTAACTATTTAGCAAGATAACATGATATCTTATTCTCTAATCATAACAAATACTGATGATATCTGAACTAAATTATCAAAAAGGTTTAAGTAAAATTCGAAATCGAAATGAGAAAAAAAAATACAATGAATCCGACCTGAAGACTTTTTCAAGGGTCACCCTCAGAAAGGGATTCAGGCTAGGGATTTTTTTCTGTTAGGTCTGAAAATTCATCAACATATCGAGCCCCCGTGACCCAAAAATTTCAAGAAAAAGAGGTTTAAGAAATTAATGTAACTATAAAATCAAAGAAAAACAAAAAAGAAAAGATCTAAACAAATTATCTGAACGATAATATCAAAAAATATACGCTTCTCGTCTACAAAAACAATTAAAAGGTTCGCCTAAAGTATGCAAGTAAAAAAAAAATTAATGACCATTTTTTTAGAGAAAAATCTTCAGTTTATTACAGATCTGAGATTTTTTTTCAATCATTGAAAGAGTTAGTTGTTTTATGAAAACATTGTCAACAACTTTTAAATAACAGTAATAATAATTTTATTTATTCTCTTCGCTGCATTATATCATGGAAGCTCAAACGGCAACAGATAGTAGATTCGACATCTGATTTTTTTAAATATCCACTACAGGCGTGAACCATCTTCGTCAAATGGCTACTGTTCAAAATTACAAAGCATGTCTTTTGATAGTTTCAAAATGAGATTTCAATTAAGCTAAATTACACTAATAGAGCCATTTTAAAGATAGATTATGCTGTATGATTTTGTTAGTTGCCTATATTCCAGGAAGTAGATTCGGTACATTATCTGAGGGCTGATTCTAACGTTATCGTTATAACAAAACTGCTAAACAAATTCTGATATTTATTGAACCTCCATCCCGTTTGGAAAAACTTCTTGAATTGCAAATATCAGTAAACTCTACTTTGATTTTTGCTCTTTCATTTGCTTAAGATGTTCAATCCTCTCACTTTGTCTCTAATATCTTTTAACTTGTGCCATCAAAATGTGAAACTGCAAAAGAACCGCCAAGAGCGGGTACTTCGTCGCCAATTCGGGCCATCTCCGTCGTACCTGAGCCCGCGAAAATCACCCATCAGGATTCATGAGGAAAGTCGGGGTGTTGGCGAGGGTTTTAATATTAGAAGGGATCTAGTCCACTTAAAGTTGACTCCCACTCCCACCCCCTTCGCACCCCAGTATTATTTCGCGCTTCGCTTGATCCATGATGTATGGCCCTATCACGGGAGAGGCGAGGCAGCGTCATAACCGTCACGTGACCAGGTACTGGGTGGGGGGAAGGAACTCCTCTCGGTGTTCCCAGCATCCTCGTGCACACCCCTCCACACCCCAAGAGAATCTTTTGCGGAGGGGGGAGAGTGGGGGTTGGCTAATGATATCGCCTATTAAGTGTCGCCACCGAGAGTCGATTTTCAGATGGATTTAAAGCGGTGACTTGAGCAAGGGGTGAAGAACCATTGAAAAGTTATTTATTATGAAAGGTTACGCAAAAAGAAAATTTCTTTCTCTCGAAAAATTTAGGCATTTTCGTCTAGATGTACGAGTTATTTAAATGGAGTCGTTAGGGAACAAAGTTCTGAGAATTTCCATTATAAAACGGTCCATGTTTCTCTGAGGTTCGAATTAATGTGATATTGTTCAGATGTTAAATTAAAGATTTTTGTGTATTCTGTTTTGTAAAATGGTATTCATTTATATACTCTTGGATAGAGAATGCAATCTTTTTTCAAATATCTATTGCTATTGAGAACTAATGATGACAGTATTTACTGCCATTACTGAGAATGAGATGAAGTTGCTGGTGGTGGTGGTACAAGATAGCCCTCATTAGCCATAAGTCGTTCTCTTTTTATAATCTGTACACATTTCATCTTGCAATGGATCTAGTTGAAGAATGCCACAGTACTGTGAAATAGAAACATGCTGTGCTAGGTTGAATATGCGTATCGACTATAAGAGAATATGGTTATTGACTATGTATTGAGTATCACTTTTACCAGAAGAGCGACATAATCACGCTTCTGATAACAGTCAATGCTTACTGGATCTAACTATAGCATCGTAAATAGATGAGAAGTATAATAGGCTAACTTGTTTTCTGTTGATGTATACATTCTTTCATCAACATTCGATGCTAATTGAAACTAACAATAACAACATTGATTGAGGCGATTTTGTGCCAAAGGAAAGGGAGGAGGAGAAGTGTGCTAACATTTTTTCTCTTGATATACGTTTTCTGCCACTAACAGGGAATGCTAATCAAATCTAACTACAGCGATGTACGTTGGTAAAAATACGCAAACATCTCATCTGTTGATGTGTACATTTTTACATTGACAGTGAATATTTGTTGAATCTTGCTGTAGTAACATGAAAGAAGATCAGGATGCTAAATAGGATAGCAATGTAACAACATCCTTTACACTTCAACTGCTAACGATAAAAGTAGGTTTATTCGATTGTTGCGCCTTGCAGATGGAAGGGGGGGGTGCTCTATCAGACAGGGGAAAGTTACTGAAGAGTGAATCGTTATAGTAATAACAGTATGATTAGGCATTGAACAAAGGGAAGGATGATGTACCGTGTACTGTTCTAATTGCATGAAAGTCAACGATTTCGGTAAATATCATAGTTGAAAATTACAGGATCGGCGTAAATTAGAGTGCACATATTAACAACAAACGGCGCTGGCACATCTCATTTCATTGAAATACAAATAATAGGGATGTATTCAATTAGATCGAGACTTTTAAAATCATGGGCGATAGCGTCAATATAGATTCCACACAGATATTGTTATTGTCAAAATCTTTATTTTGATGCATATGATATCTATAAAATAGCTGTTTAGAAATACGTTATTTCTTTTAAAATCTTTATTGCCAGATAAAAATATAAAAAAGCATGTGAACTTCTGCTCGGTAGTTGCGCCCTTTGTAATAAAATAATCAATATTTCTGAAAATTTATCAAAAGTTGACGCTTTTATTTTACAGTTTAATTTATGAAATATCAACCTTTAAATAATTATTTACACACTTCCGACATTAATTTGCTATTTTTTCCAGCTTCTCTTGTGATTTTAGCTGTCTTAAATAGATTATTTATTACGTTCAATAAAGACAGACCCACTGAGAATCTGCTGATTTAGGAGCTCTGTAGTTTCACATTTCAGAAAGACGAATCACTTTTTTGAGTTCATATAAGCTATATATATATAAGATCACTTCACTGGTAAACTTCCCACGTTATGAGACTTAATCACTAATTATACAGCTTGAGTCATCAACTAAAGATACTGAAAATATATATTTCATATTTTAAGCAACATGTCTAAGCGCCCACAAAATAGCTTCTAGTGTGAAATAACTGCCAATTCCCTTAAACTACAATACAGAGATTTGAATGTATATAACAAAGCAAAGTAATCTTCCGCTTTGAAAGAAACAATGAATAAAAAGGTCAGGTAGTGAATAGGATATAATATATTGTATATCGGATATAATAATATATTGCTCTTCTCTGTGTAAAATAGTAGATTGATTATCATTAGCAATGAGCTATGCATGATTGCTTTTACAAATCTGACACATTCCAAAAATGCTTAAGAAGTGAGTTTGCAAGCAAAATGAAAAAGCATTAAAATTGTTTTAAAAAATTGTTTTTGTTTTCCCTTGAGGGTTACAAAAGAAAAAGAACTCCTCCATATAGAACTCTTTGTCATTTGAGCATAGTGTTTTTCGGCAATTAAAAGCTTCATTTACAATCAATCAATAAATGCCCTGAATTAAAATGAAAGCTATTCTTTCTTAATTAAAATTGTATTACTTTAAATGAAAGAATTTATTTTATTCAAATAGAAAACATCTAAATTACGAATATTCGCGTTTTTCATCATTCTTTATTGTTTTTATACATTACAAAAGTTCTCGTAAACGATCTTATTGGTTTTTCTCATTTTAAAAATAGAACTCACAGTTTAGTCTTGTTGGTAAGATCAAAATTTTGATTTAAAAAATGTTTCTGAAAATTTAGAGTTCCAGAGATAATGCGGTCATTTATGTTATCAATACTTAGAAACCGAAAATTTAAAAGAAATATACTACCTGAGAGTTAAGAGAAAATACAATAGACTCACCACCTAGAAAAAAATAATTTGTGTAAATACTTGTTGCACAATGCAGGATATTAAATTAATCATAGATATTTAAAAAATAATACCCTATATTTAAAAAATTCATACATTATAGTAAGAAATGTAAATGTGAATGAAAATAATTCAGTTTGTACCAACATGATACCAATTAAATTAATCGAAATTGATATCCATATGATGCATGGTGATTCCTTATGGTATCACATAATTTAACTTTCAGTTAAATTAAATTAAGTCAATTGCATCATTCATATACTCATCATTAATTCATTTCTCATACAAATATAATATTTTGAAGAAGCCTGTTTTTTTCCCTTGCTACTAAAATATAATAATTAAATATTTGTTTACATTATTTAATTATTAAAAATATGTAAAAATATTTTAAATATATTTAATTATTATATGTAAATATTTTTAATATAAATGAATGCTATGATCAATACAATTAGTCGGAAATTATAAATAATAACCACTGTTATTGTTAATAGTGACTAATTATTCATTTTGACAGTAAGATATATAAATGATAATTAAAAATAACTGATACTAAAAATGAGCAATTATGTATAATACTTATCTTCATTATTAAATATCCTTATTACTAGAAAATATGATCTATCATTCTTTCTTAGCACATAGTTTAGTAAGTAATAAAGACACATTTATATATTTTCCACTTCTGGCGGGTTTAAGTGTGAATAAATGCGCCTTTAGAAATCCAAAAACCACAGGGAGCAAAGAATGGGGACCCTTTTTCAGGAACAGCGCCCGACGGCGCCACACTTCCTAACCCCAAGTACAACAGCCCAAATGTCTTCTGCGTCCGTCCATCCGTCCGGTGAGGGGTCATGAATAGGAATCCTCCTCCTCCATCCCCGGAGAGAAAAGGTTCTCCCTTTGATCTCTTGCCGACGCACAGGAAGGCAAGAAGTCACTTGTCATATATCCAGACCTCAATAAGTATTCAGTGTCCTCACACAACATACACTGTTGTGCTCGGCGTAAGTGTATCCCTTTGCTGGCGGTCAGTAAACACCACCCGATGCGAAGCAATCGCTCAGAATTGCGTTGTGAGAAATTTCGGATGGGAACTGAGCAGGCCGTGAGGCTCTAACTTGATAACACTCATGCTTCTGACAGAAAATGAAATGATTCAGTAAAGAACTTCTAGCATTTCTTTCTCTCACTTATCTTTTGAGGATACCACTTTGAGTTATTCTACTCAAAATGGTATCCCCAAATGTTGGAAAATAAAAGAAATTTTGCTATGATACGAATTCCCTTAATGTACCATTAATTGTAAATGACTAATCTATAAAATAAAAATAGCGGAGTTTATTTCTCTCCGAAAAAATGTAGATAATAATTTGATGGCACAGAATTCGAACTTTATGAAGGAAATAAAATCACATCCTAACTAAATGAATTCAAAAAAAAAAAAAAAAAAAAACCTGACAGAATATGATGTTTTGGGGATATGATTTTTGGCATCAACAAAAATCAGTATGCGAGAAATAATCAATAAAAATCCGTAGGTGAAAAATAAAAATGTTATAATCTTCACGAGCATCTGAAAAAATCAGCTTTTAATAACGCGTTTCCATTGCATTCACAAAAGCTATGATTTAAAAAAAAATAAGTGAATGACTACAAAAAATAAGCAAATAATACCTAGAAAAATGCCATTTTGAGCATGTGATCGTATGAAGTGAAATAAATGGGAAACGTGAAAAGTTTTTTTTAACAATAAAGGCGAGACAAAGTTTTTATGGATCGTGTGCAATACTAAAGTGACTCATTCGATGAAACAATCAAAATGAATAAAAATATAATTTAACTTGTACGAGCACGTGCTGCTTGGCCGTTCAAGAAATGATGTTCTGACTGATACATTGAAATATGCATAGCAGATTTCATTTTAATCTTTTATTTGTTGTTGATTACATCAATTATACTATATATATATATATATATATATATATATTTGAATTAAAATGCTGGTTGTCTGGGAGCTACTTAAAATATACAATATTTTAATAACTTTATCAAATTAAACACAAACTTTTTTTAAATAGCTCAGTTGCTGATTTTATTTGTTGTGGTTCATTGGGTTTGCTCCGAAATTCTTTTACATAGTGTTACACTTACTTAGTTTTCATTTTCAAAATGTATAGTTTCCAATACGTTTGAGGTGCAAACCCCAGATTTGATAATTAAGGATCACTGAACTTCACATGATCAATGTGGAAGCCAGATATCGCGCTCTTTCAAACTGTGATCTTTTTTAATGGCCAAGCGAAGGTGGGAAATAAATCTTTCTCTCACCTTCTATGGAGAAAAGTCTCAATATCCGTAGTGGTCATGTGCATCATTCAGTGTCATCAACCAAGTCAGTCTGTCGTGACATTTTCCATCTTTGAGCGAAAAATCTAAAGAAAGAAGTACTTTCTGCAGGAGTTTTTAGTTATCATGAAAAATCTGTCTCTTCATGTTCTTTCCATAAACAAAAAGGTAAAATATGAAAAAATTCTTTGGTTTTGGAAAGGTTCTTTTGCTAATTAGCAGGGCCTGATTAGGCAGGGGCATACGGGGCAGCTGCCCCAGGCCCCCACATAAGTGGGGACCTCATAATCGAATAGAAATTTTATTTTATGTCTCTTTTTTTAATGAAGGTTTTTTTATTACTAAAATAATAAAACAGAAGGGTCCCTCAAAGAGTTTTTGCCCCGGATTCCAACTGGGCTAAGTCGGGCCCTGCTAATTAGATTCCTTCACTTTTATTTAAATTGTTTTTATATCTTATGATTGCAATGATTTAACCCACTTTTTAATCATTTCTTAATGATCTACGGATTTATAATCTTGTTTATCTATGGAGTTTTTTTTCATGATGATATACAATTGTAATATTTTTAAAACTCAATTAGCAGCTAATCGATCCGTTTACTTAAATTGCGTTTTTTTACGAATGGAGGCACCTGATAATGAATTTTAAAAAACATTTATCTAAAGATTCTATAAAATTTATAATAAAGAATTATAAATTAAATTTCCAAAAATAGAGAATAATTGAAATTAAAACCTATTTTTTTAATTACATTTATGAAAGAATAATTTTAAAAACCGTTTTTTATTTATTATTATTCGAAAATGTTGAAGACTCTGAAAGAAAATATTCTAAGACACATTGACACATTTTACAATCGAAACATTTTTTTTTTTTGCGATAATTTATTTAGCTTTTAAAGAAATAAAGTTTTATAACTTTGCTAAAACCTTACTTTAGCAACAGGGGAAAGGGGGTGACATTCATACCTACAAAAGATATTCCTAAACCTCCAATAATACATTTTGTAATAAAATCGAAAGAAGAATCGAATGAAGATTTATAATGGTTTGCATCCTATTATTGCATTCTCACATTTTCTTTATGTTAGAGTAGTCATTGCGAGTGATTTTCTTCATTGATTGTCTTATTAAATAAACAACATCAACTCCAAATCATTATCAGACGTTTGAATGTTTTTGGCAATTTTTTAGCTCTTAATTAAATTTTTAACTGCGTTTTTAACTTTTATCACCTTTATTTGAAATTAATAATTCTAGAGGTCATTATAATTAAGGCATTAATGATTACTAGGGATAGTAAAATATTTTTCGATCTCTAAATAAAATCGAAGAATCTGTCTCCTCCCCAAACACTAAAAATAAAATGCTTTAAAAATCTCGATTCATTTTGATGAAGGATTTTCATAGAAATGACCAAACAATATATTCTTGGTCTCATTCAAAATCAAATCCCACAGTTTCATTTTCTGCATATAGCGATATGTCTGACTTTCTTGCCATTTTAAGAAAATTTTTATATTTAAATCTATAACTAAAAGTAAGTTAAATTTAAAAAGGGAAACGGAACTCTCACAAGTGACAATTACTTCCTTGTTAAATTCAAACAACACAATTTCCGAGTAAGATGTATCATCGACCGTTGTAACATATAGATGCCATCAATTTGGAGCTCAGCATGGGATACACAATGGTCAGTGGACGTATAGAGAACTTGATCCCACGGGAACAAAGCGTGAACGGGTGCAGACCATTTTAAATAATTAGAGGAAAGTTAAAAATAATTAGAGGAAAAAAAAAAAGAACATCCATCAGACATATTTTATCTTTGCTAAGTGTCTGATACGATCTGTGAGTAAAAAAAAAATCATATTATACTCGACTTTCAGAGTATAATATATATTCCATTCTCCATTGCCAGAAGGCCGTGATTTCGAGAAAATCAAGTACCACTCAAAATTCCGCCTTCAACGTTGATCCGAAGCAGGTTAAATTTGTCGGTGGAAACGTTTTCTCAACTAAAGGCGAGTGTGAGGAAATTAAGTGTGAAGAAATGGGAAGGAAAGGTATCGCCTCGGGTATCATCCTCGTCATCTGATTTCGACTCAGAATGATAAGTTTTATTCCAAAATAACCGTCGTATATATGAAACACTGTATTTAAACTATACTAAACTAAACATGAATTAAAGGCATTTAAAGTATGAGAGTTTTTTTTTTTTCTTTCTTTCACTCCCTCTCCCGTGTTTTTTTTTTTCATGCATTTTCTTGAATGGCAATTCTTCTTGGCCAAATAAATTGTAAATTTCATAATTGTAAACTAAAGAGATTCGAGTTCTGATTCTATCAATATAAGTTTTACAGTAAATTTGATAGTATAAGTTTGCACTTCTAATAAGCTCCCACGGGGGGGGGAGTACATTAGAAACAAAGACAAGAATCTTCATATATGTTGCTTTATTCTCGCCACCCTGTAAACACAGAATGGGGGGAGGGTACATTTATTGATGACGGAATGTTCTTTCCACGGGAAGGGTTGGCCCGTGGCCGGTGATCACTCTTAAAACTCAACCATGATTTCCGCTAGTGTTACTATCGGCTGTCCAGATTTACCATGTATCTTCTTGCAGGTCGAAGTAACCAATGTAGTATATATTCTAATGAAGTACTTCAAAATAAGATTTCATAATGTGATAATAAATTAAAATTTTGTTTTAAACCCTGAAGTAGTTTCAAGTGAATACATTAAATTTACAAAATATAACTAATATATAAGAATTTCTCCATTCTGTACTTTTTTCGCCCAAATATTTTCTGTAAATTTAGTAACAAACTCTGATTCGGAGGATCGAATATTCGAGACTTGCTTTCACCTCATAATTATTGTACTCGTGCGCTTTCAGCATCTGCTTGGCGTCGTCACTCTGATGTGGTTTTCCAGTTGGGACAGTGGTTGCCCGTTCGGGTATCGACTTCGTCTTGCGGCTCCGAGTCAGTAATTAACTTGCCTTCTTTTTACACAGTACATTTTAGAAATTAAAAAAATATTCTTTTAACTTTTGATTCTATAAAATTTAACCGAACACTAAATAATCACTTGCCTATTTTTTTAACGGGTACTATTTATTTTCTTAATAATCGCTGAGCTATATAAACTTATTTAGAAACAAAAGATTAAAATTAAATCTGCTATGCATATTTCAATGCATCATGTCTGAACATCATTTCTTGAATGGCCAAGCACCACGTGCTCGTGCAAGTTAAATTATATTTTTATTCATTTTAATGGTTTCATTGAATGAGTCATTTTAGTATTGCACACGATCCAAAAAAATTTGGTCTCGTATTTATTGTTTGAAAATATATCACATTTCCTATTTATTTCATTTCATATAATCACGTGCACAAAATGACATTTTTTAAAGGTTTTATTTGCTGTAGTCATTAACTTATTTTTTTTAATCAGACCTTTTGTAAATGCAACAGCAAAACACTATTAAAAGCTGATTTTTTTAGGTGCCCGTGCAGATAAACTTTTTATTTTTCGCCTAAGGATTTTTGTTGACACCCGAAACCTCATCCCAAAAACAACATCATGTTTTAACGTGTTAATAATTCTTATCAGAAAGTAACCAGATGATTTATAGGTCGGTAATTTAAATATATTTCGACTCTTTTGGCCATTATGCTATTAGAAAACTGAATCCCAAATGGAAACTGCATTTGGAGAAATTCTTAGTATTCAATGAAAGGAAAACCAAACTCTTTTTAACTCTGAAAATTCTGCTCATCAGTTTTCCCTCCAGATAAAATAGCATGATTAACGTACCTGATGAAGCACGCCATCTGGCGACTCTTCCACCAACTACACCAGTAAACTAACTTTGCAGGAAAGCCAACTAAAACGTTCCTAACTGAAATAGATCCCGAAATCGGGAGCCAGAAACTCCTGGAACCTCTTCGTCGATGGATTTCCCGGCAAAAGAGGACCCTTCCTGAATTTTGCGTCCCTTTTATATCTAAAATGGCCGTAAGACGGGAGGCACTCAACGGAAGAGCTGTTTTCTCGATGCCGAGAGGGAGACGGGAGGCCCACCGCATGACTGCATCGCTGGACGGGGAAAAGTCTTTTCTGCCGAGTTCCTTTTAATGGTTGAAATTTATCAAGAGGCGTCCAAGCAACACTTGCTTAAGCACGCGTGAACACTCCTGGGCACGGGATGGTGAAGTGTATGGGCCCCTTTTGGATTACGCGCGCACGCGTCCCACTCGAAGGACACTATTGGTATGAGGATAGGAGGGGGGGGGATGGGAAAGTGTATGAAATGAGAATACCAAGCGCTCCCGTATCGAGAGATGTAGCTAAGAAGAGGATTCAACTTTCAAGGGTAAAAACTGCCGCAAACTTTTTATAGTCGATTGTGGCGAAAGCTGTATAAAATTTCAATTCCAGGTTTAATCTCATAAATTGCAAGCAAGTATCTATTGCCAAAAAATGAGAATTTCATCTTTTAAATGCAGTCATACTGTATGGATGCACTGTGTACAGATACACTAAAGGATACAGAATTTAAGAATATTTTAAATATCTCTTGTAATAAAAAAACAAGTAATATGTAAAAAAAAATCCTACTTAGGTCAAAAAAATTTTTAATTTTAGTTACTTTTTATTAAATAATTACAATTAATAGAAATAATTTATCAAAATAAGATTGATTTTCGAAAGAATTGAACTCACATTTTTCACTTCAAGGAAAAAAAATACTGAAATCCTTGCCTTTTACCGATTGAGCTACTGCCTGTCGATTTCAATTTTCATTACAAAATGCTAAAACTTTATTTAAAGTATTAAAAATTAGTTAAATTTAATTACGATTTTTCTCACGAATTGATATTTGAAAAAACAGCTACACTACAAGTTTTAAAAAATGTATTTGAACTTGAGTGGATGGATAAAAAGTA
>JAOUZG010023330.1:4387932-4398439 GCA_026289955.1 Argiope argentata
GTGAAATAGATCTAAATTTTTATTCAGGCAGGTATATCTAATGAGGAAACCATGTGACACATTTCAGCGGGTTCATATCGTTTTAAGGTTACTACATTTGCAAGTAGAAGCTAGGCTATATATATATATAAATTCTGATAATCTCTTTCCCGAAATTCAATAGAAATTTAAAAGTTTAAAATAGAACAGACATAAATTTAAAATTTCTTGCAAAGTTCATATTTATATTATCTGTAATACCAATACATTAAAACAAAAATATTCATTTAACACCCATAAATTTAAAGCCCCAATCTCGAGAGACATACCTGACCAGATGAATATTTTAATGATGTCCCTAAACTATACTTTAGAAAGCACAAAATTATAAATTACGTTCGTTAGTTCAAACAAGGAGAAAAACAAGGTTATCTGCTCGAATGGCTATTTTTACGGCTTTTGCACATTTAATACATCTATTTTTTCGGTATATGTATATATATCGTCCCTAATGTAGTTCTTCTTCTCCTATAAGTAAACACTGCACACGAGAGCGCAAACATCGTCCCAGCCTCGCGCTTGCGTCCACTACGCGAGCGACAGAAGCGGACAAAAGGCTAATTTTGCCTAAAATGGCCGCTCAGTGCACGAGTCGCCTTCCGCACGCCACCGCGCGATTAAGAGCCAGCATCTAAACTGCGGGTTATTAAGCAAACATTTGCCTTCGGCCATCGGGGCATGCAGAATGTGTTTTCCTGCAGCTAACGCAATGGTAGGGGGCGGATCAGCAGCGCGGGTGTAAAATGACGGATATTCTTTGCTTACTAATAAGATAATTTGTTTAGGGACACATTTCTTCAAGCTCTGCTGTGGCTATAAATATTCAATAAAAAGATGCGACAGAAAATGGGAAAAGCTATGCTTATATAAAAAATACCTTCAAGTACGTAATTACATTAAGGTTAATTTTTTTTAAAACGATGTAAAAATAAAATTGTATTATTCTTGAATTTTTGTATAAAATTGATCAATATATTTAATTAATTAATATTTTTTTAATTAATATTTTTTTTAAAAAAAAACTCCCTCTAACGGAAAAATTTGTCAAATCATTTGCCCAAAATCTGGCGGGTGGTTCAATAAATGTGTTTCTTAGCTTCTTGAAATATCGGATTTTGACTGATAAATAACATGAAAAGATCGCATTTTTTTCTCCTCATTAAAATCATTATAGAACATTTCTAATCAACAGATTACTTCATTTTTTCTAGTTCTGAAATTGCAAAAACATAGGAAAGAACAACCACAATCATATACTAATAAGTAGTATTTATATTTAAAAAAATGTTTTAAGTCAATTCCTTCTTAAATCAACTAAGAAATTTTTCATTTTAGTTACTTTTTATTAAATAATTACAACTGGTATAAATAATTTATCAAAAAAGGATTGATTTTCGCAAGGATTGAATTCACATTCTTCGCCTTCACGCTAAAAACATTAAAATCCTTGTATTTTAACAATTAAACTACTGTTGGTTGATTTCAGATAACATTACAAATTGCTGAAACTGTATTTAAAGTAATAAAAATTAATTTAATTAATGAATTATAATATGAAAAAAACCTGCATTAACATAAAGTGTTATCCACTACAAGTTTTAAAAAATGTATTTGAACACGAGTGAATGAATGAAAAGTATTTTATTAAAGACTGAAAATTTGAGCAATATATAAATAGAGTGTGAACTAAGAAGATAAAACAAATTTAAAATATGCTGCGAAAAGGTTTAATTTGCGATGTTTGCATCTTTCAGAAAATATTTTTAATATTTTTTAATATTTAGTATTTAAATATTTTTAATATAATTTAAAATATAGAAAATATTTTTAATATTTAACTTATTAAAGGTTAATTCAACTTATTTCATATTTTCAAAACCAAAATTTTATCATCAATTTGTCATTTATTGATATCCAAGAAATCTGAAATTATTTACACGTGAATATTCATTTTGACAGCAACATATTTTCCTGTTTTCAGAAATTGATTATCTATCATACTTTATTTAGGTTGAATTTTGATTCTAAAAAGCTGGCATCATTTGATAATGCATGCGATAAAAAGTTAATTATAAGATTTCCTAATATTCGACCATGAATTAAAAGTTTAAAAAAAGATTATTAGAAAATAATTAACTAAATAACTTTTTTTTAGTTCACTAGAAATTTTTTTAAAAATATCTAATTTATTTTTAATTTACTAAATAAATGAATGAAAAAATTCTTGCAATTCATAACTTTGTTAACTGCTATTTCTTATTCTCAAGAGTTCTATCCCATCGAGGAGCCCCTCAAACACAGGAATGAGGAGCTTCCCATATGGCGGCTAACTCTTCCCAACCCCCTCCATGGGAAAATGAGTGGTGTGGGGTTAACTATCTCCAGACATTGACGAGATGTAAATCCTATGGGAAGGGCTGTACTGCGGCCGATGAGGGAGGTGTCTTAGGATTCAACCTTAACTCTTATCACTATTGTCGCATTCAATATTGTCGTTCCTATTTATACGGGTGTTTTCGAGTGGATATGAGACAATATTTATTTTATCCTCAAAGCTAAGCAGATTCCTTCAACTCATAAATCTCAAAAAAAAAAAAAAAAAAAAAAAAAAAAAAACCTGAGGCTTTTAGTTTACAGGCTAATTCCACACAAAAATGAAACATATACGGACGCTTTTTTCAGTTTCACTGCATTTCATGCCTTGAAATAGTTAAATTGATTAGAAATATACATTTGGTAAAATTACTCAAAAATTGTTGCCCTTGAAAAATTTTTAAAACTTAAGATTTGCACACATTGATAAATCATTTCTCCATAAAGTCTCAAAATAGAGTACAGCTTGCATTTTTGAGCAAATTTTAAATTAGCTGTAAAGCACCTGTCTGGAATGGCATGCATTTTTAAGAGTGCATACTTTTACTAAGATTTATGTTATTAATGAATAAAAATAAATGCCGGCATTCTCTAGGCAGCAAATATTGCGCCGAAATTTACCGATGATTCCCTTGAATTAAACCTCCTTTCCCATAAATTAATTTTTCAATTCTCGCCTTTGTTTTTTGCATACCATTGAGGTTAAGATTTATTTATTATTTTATCCTGCAGGAATTGTATTTACAACTTTTTAAGAAACGACACGGATAAGAATGGTTTTTCTTTTTTTAAATCCTAGAGCGAAAAATATTTTCAGAAAATGTTAAATATCATAAAAGGTTATTGTGCCATTTTTGATAGTATATTTTACGACACATTATCTTCTTAAATAAATAAAATGTCATATGCAATGTACTTTAGATTAACTGAAGGGGGAAGATGAAATCTATTGAAGGAACTTCTCTTTCGACTTCAGGTCAACTTCATTTTATGCTACTGGTAGCGCCATCCTGTGCAAGGAAAAGAAACTACCAAAGTCATCAACTGCACAACTTGAAGATAAACTCTCTCTTCTTGTGAACACTGTTGGTTTTTTATAAGACATTTAGTAAATAAAATATTTCAAATATATGTTTTTGAAGAAAACTTTAATTTAATCACAATAAATTAAATATTTTTGTAATTTGATAATTCTATTACATAGAGTTACCAATTAGCTAATTTTTACACGTTTTAATGCATGATTTCATACTCTTTGAATTTAATATCTGATTGTTTTAGCGTTATAACTTCGAATAATTAGTTAATTTAAAGTAACTTTTAATATTGTGTAGTAAAATTATTTTGTTTTCTCTCATTTTTCAAATTTGAACCGAAAATCTATTAAGGGCTTTGTCAGTAGAGCTGCACTACCAAATGGACAAATCCGGAAATCTCACAACACTAGAAGAAGGTGGCAAGATTCTTTTTTGCATTATTATCATGTCAGAACATGATGTTTAGGGGATGTGGTTTGTGGTGTCAACAAAAATCCGTGGACGAAAAAAAAATGAGTATCTGCACGAGCATCTAAAAAAAAAAATCAGCTTTTAATAACATGTTGCTATTTCATTTACAAAAGATCTGATTAAAAAAATAAGTTAATGACTACAGCAAATAAAACCTAGAAAAAAGTCATTTTTAGCACTTGATTATATGAAATGAAATAAATAGGAAATGAGATATTTTGTGTAAACAATCAATGTGAAACAAAGTGTTTTTTTTTTGTATCATTCAATGAAACCATTAAAATGAATTAAAATATAATTTAATTTGCGCAAGCGCGTGGTGCTTGGCCGTTCAAGAAATGATGTCCTTATTATGATGCATTGAAATATGCATAGCAGATTTCATTTCAATCTTTTAATTTTTAGGGAAATTTAATGCTGAAATTGCATTCAATACTCAAGGATCATGTATTCGAGCTCATTCAAATACAAACAAATATTATTTAAATTTCCGAGCATTATATTATTCTTCAAAGTTGTTCATGTTCCTTTATACTTTAATATTTTAAATGTTTTTAAAGGCTAAGCATCTTTCTTGAGACCTTTATCTTTTCGCGTAGCCCATCGAGCTTCGTGCCTTCAAGATGCCGTGTTTATTCCCGTTCATTTCGAAATTCATTTTTGTTGTTCAGGCGGTCCAAAAGAATTTTTTTCTTCATGTCTAGAATTCCCCCATAAAAAGGAGAATCGTTTCACCCTTAAATACTGATACTATTTTAAAATTTGTTCTGAAATGTTTATGTGTGTGGTAAATCGATCTTCCAAATTCCTTTCCCGCTTTTTTATTATGATGATAAATAAGTTGAAAAAATCTGTAAATCTGCTCGGTTCTATTATTAGAGAATTTGGGTTAGTTAACTGAGTTCGATAATTTTTGGAATTTTTTATTGAAAGTTACTCACTCTTGATTTTCATTACATTTGTTATTTAAAAGGTAATTATAAAGAAATTACATTTAAATCAATAAATTATTTTCTAATTAAGGAGTACAAGATTGGCCTTCCTTAAAATTTCTTTTGGTGGAGGAAAAATTTATTTATATTCCATACAAATATTTTTTTTATGTGATACGATCAATCTAGTAAAAACTTATCTTTTTGTATTGCGAAGTTACTATTAAAAAATTACGCTTTAAATAATCTTTTTAATTATTAAAAACATCGGGAAATCCTATTTTATTCATGAAGACAAATTCATTAAAAGTCCTTTTTGATATTATTAATCCTTTGTAGTCCAAAAAATAATTGGATGAAAAATTATTCACCTAATACAAAGATTGATTTATAGCTATGGAAAATAAATATATATAATTCTTTTAAGGCGAATTTCTTTGGAAAATTAATCTACATCTCTTAAACATTATGTGGGTGTTTTTAACAATTAAATTTAAAAAATAAATAAATAAAACGCCAAAATGATGCACAGTCTTAAATGTCGAGTCACACTCGATATCAGACCGCAAAGGGATAAAGTCCTTTTAATATATAGTTAATACTATATCTCAAAGTGGTATAAAATTATGCATAGTAAATGAAATTAACAATTGCAAAAACTGAACCTTCATTCATTCAGTTTTTATTATAAATTATTTCTTTAATTTAGAAATGGATGCAATCAAATTCATTAACTTGTGATAATCGTATGAGTTATGATACCTTCTACTTATTGTGTGATGAAATTAAAACTTTAAAAATCCTAGTTCCGTTTATTGTAGCCTTTTTAGTTAAAAAATTTTTTAATTCTACTTCTAAAATTTTGTTTACATAAACAATTTTCGCTTATTATTTTAATAATTTAAAAATTAAACAAAAATAACCGGTAATATCCCTCTCTATCAACAGATTTAAAAATAAGAAAGAAGCAAAGAAATCATTTTAAGTAAGTTTAATTATGTTAATTAAATATGTACTCAAACCAATTCGTATAATTTTTCAAATATTTTCTTAAATATTAAAACCGATAACATTAAATTGTTTTCTAATTTCTATTTCAAAACAATTTCTTTGATAATAAAATACTTATATCCATCATCACGCTCACCAATTTTGATTTTCCAAATATAATAATCTCAGTTTTATAAAAAGTTTTTCGCAACAACAAAATATTTAATAACAAACAATATGGAAAAAACACCTAATCAACTTTCAATAAAAGAAATGTCTCTTTTCAATTAATTGATCACGTACTTCAGTTTCTGTTTTATTGAAGTACTCTGTGGTAGGTCTTTTAACCGTGGCGCCATCTTGTGGGATTATTTTGAAATAATCATTTATTTAGGAATTCATTACCAGATAAACCTATGAACAGGAAATTGAATGAGACGTAGTTTCGTCTAATGTTTTGACTCACGCAAAAAAAAAAAAAAAAAAAAAAGTGATCAAGAATTCTCTAGACTAAACAAAACAGTTTCTTTGGGATCTAGAGGCGTGTGAAATTTTTTTTTAACGTTCTTCCTTTATTTATTTTTTTCCATACGAAATGCATGAGTTCGCGTGCAAAAAAAGGAAGAAGTTTATGTGTTTCACATAAATTTACTTTTTGCTTGACTTTTCCTTCTTTTCTTTTTTAATCAAAGGTTTATTCTGCTTGAAGATTTAAGTGCGGGAAGATTTCTGAACGAAAAAAAATCAAACTTCTCTGTATTTATTTTACCTGTTTGGATTTCTTTTTGAATTATATGGAAGAATAAAAATGAAGTAGAAATCACACTCAGTGGAGATTTTTTTCTAGTGCTTTTTTTTTTCTTGATTTTTAAAAAAAGACTTTCCTTGTTTCAGCCCATTTCCTGTTTCTCTGAATGAAAATTTGACTGAGAATAAGCGTTTTTCAACTTTGTGACATAGTTTTCAGAAATCATTAGAAATAATACATTCTAATTTATAAACATCCTGTTTCGCTTTTTATTTTTCATTACTTTGTTTTTGACAAGCGGTTATTTTATTGTATAAAAAGATTGCAGTTATATTAAATGTTAATTTAGCATTCAATCTCCTATTTGACTGAAAAGGATTTGTCCTTAAAAGTAGATTTACATTCTGCAATTCTTTATGATTTCCTTCCTTTTTAATTTACTTATTAGAATTTTTATGCCTTAGTGTTTATTAATTTAAGATTTTATAAATTCTTAGGATTTATAAACGTTTAATCAGTATTTTGTAAAATAATTATTCTAATGCAATATATATCTGAAAGTCAGATTTTATTTTGGGATCACTTTTTCTTTTGTTTTCCTATATCTTCTCAGTTTATTTTATATTTAAAATTAAAGTATCCTATTAGTTAATCCTATCCTATTAATCAATCTAAAGTATCCTATTAATTAAAGTATAAAGTATTCGTATTAAATCATTCTTGCATTCACCAATTTATAAAAAGGGAATAAGTTATATTATATCACCATTACATCCTTTTACACAATTCAGAACGATTATATATTTAAAGCATCCTAATAGAGTTCACAGTAATCAATACGTTTGAACAGAAAAGCAGGAGCAACGTTAACGAGGCGAAATGAAATGCGGAAATTTGGCTTCGGTCTTCGTTCATGGATTGCGTTCTTTAAACAAAGGATTTTTTGATAAGCGTTGCTCAAGTCATTGGTGATGTGAATGATCGAAGTTTAATTAATTAGTTTTTATTTTTATTTGTTTAATATTATTCGTAATGTTACATTATAGCTTCGTACTATGGTGTGGCTATGCTGTTTATAAAATGCTATGCTATATTATAAAATGCTGTTTATTATATTTCCCATATTTCTTTAAAAAATGCATCGTTGTAACTTTTATTATCCAAAATTAAACAAATAATTGTATCTGTTTGCAACAATAGTATAAAAGACTAATGAATGAAAAATGAATGTTTAGAATTCATTCAGTAGTTGTATAGGTATAATTAAACTAGGGTAATCGTAAAAATAGCCTGCCCACTGACATGTTTTAGGAATGAAACGAAATGAAATTATGGATTTTCCAATGAAGTTTGTAATCAAAATTCTCGACATCTAATGTCTTTTCCGAAATTCGTTGCTAAACATTTCTTCCGATAATTAATAACAAGTTTTTGTCCTTTTGTAATTTTTTTTTCATTGTTAAAAGTTACAAAGTCGGTATACGTTAAGAAGATTATAATTTATTAATAATAATTATGCACTTATGAAAACTGATGCGCATAAACCCAGCTGGGGAAACTCACAAGAATTTTAATTAATAATTTATTTTAAATTTTATTCTCAGTTTACTTTTCTATCAATAATTCAAAACAAATAAAGGCCATGGTCGTACTTTGTGAAAGGAAAATGAAGCATTTTCAAATAAAGTACTTCCGCACTTTATTTTGAAAATAAAAAGGACTTTAGTATTTAAATTGAAAATAAAGTACGAAAGTACTTTATTTTCAAATTAAAGTACATTTTCAAAATAAAGTTTTTTTTAAAGTACTGTTTGAAAAGACAATATTAAAAAATATTCTTTTATCTGAATATGAAACATTTTACCAAAAGGATCATTCAAACGAAAGAAAGAGACCATTTAATAAGTTATAAAACTATTATAAAATTAAATTATGAACTTATATGAAATTAAAACAATTAATAAAATTACAAGAAAAATTTAGGCCAGTTAGACTGTTTTTAAATTTTTTATAGTAATAAATTTTAACCAAATATACAAACAAACGCTTTAATGTATAAATCTATGATACTTTTTTCGCTATTAAATTGCCTCCGATTTTGCAAGGAGAGGAAAAACTCTTGAAGGAACTGAATTACCATATATCATGCTTGAGATTTTGGAAAAAACATCACATAAAATTTATAAATGAAATTTAACTAATAAAAAAGGAGAGAGAATTGAAAGAAGTCGGACAGGAAAAATAAAGGAAAATTTTTCGAACTTCTTAAAAACAAAAAGTGTCAAGAACCTGATTTGATTTGTATTTAATACTAACAAATAAAATTTTACTTTCCGTAATTAATATTCCCCCTAACGTTTTGAGCTATTGGTAGAGTATCTCCAAATAATGTGCAGACATCTAATTTATTTTCTTATTGCGTTTACCCTTTTTCCTAAATATCCGTATCAAATATACCAAAGTTAAAATTTCTGGATTTTAGCAGATTTTAAAAGAAATGGAAAAGTAATGCAATGTCATCAAGAAATGGAAAAGTAATGGAAAGTAATCCTCTGTTTAACGATTACTTGATAAATGCTCATTATTCGCAAAAAATTTAAGAAAATTATTTTAATTAAAAATATTTAACAGCATTTAAAATAAATTAAAGTTATATAAATATTTGAGTGAAAAGTTTCTTTTCTGTATAGCTTCTGATTTCTAAAAGTTTATTAGGCTTTTATTTCTATTATGTTTTGTTTCTATTAAGGTAATCATAAACATCTTTTCCAAATATTTACACCATTTATTAAAACAAATATTGATTATACTTTTTATAATGATTCGCAGAAGCTTTAAATATTTTTCAGACGGAATATTAAAAAGTAATAAAAAAGAATTATTGTGTGAAACTTTTGAAAAGTTGAATCGAACATGTTTAGAGTTTTTCTTTAATATTTAAAATATAGAAATTTAAGTGATCCACTTATGAGCATGATATCCTTATTTGACATTTCTCATTTACACGATACTTCTCATTTCGATACGTCCTTGAACAGTGACTCCGCTTTTCAGTTTTCCCTCGTATGCACAACATCTTTATTTAAATGTCTTCCATGAGGTGTAACTCTGCTTTTTTGAAGCAGCCAATGTCATCAATTTCCTAAAAACCGAAAAGGAAAGCTAATCTACTTTCAAAAATCCAAATGATCATTTGATATATGGATTCAAACCAATAAAAATGTTTAACATCAAAACCATTGCGTAACACATCCAGAAATATTACTATTACTATTATTGAAAAGAATATTTCTGCATTATTTGTTCTTGGTGTTTTTTTCATGAATGTTGTTCTGCGACGGACGCGAATAATCTGGATAGAATAACAAAAAGTCTTAAATTTTTATCTCATAACGAAGTAAAAGAGGAAAAAATACTTCTCAAATTTTAAAGAGAAGGCCGGAACTCCGGAACTGTTGTTTAACGGTAACTGCAAAATAGTGTTTAACTGCATAACAAGTAATATAAAAATAATAATTTTTTTAAATCAATTTCTACTTTGGATATTAGGAAAAATTTAGAAGTTAGGAAAGATTTTCTTTTAGCTACTTTCTATTAAATAATTACAATTGTTCCGCTTTACAACGGAAGCGTCTGAGGATATGGACCCCCCCCCCCCCCCGAGCATCCGAATAACGATCACCTTTGACTCAGTATCCCCAGAGCTATAACTCCCGACAGGGAGAACTTTGCGACCAGATGCGAATCCAACGCCCTAACAACCAGGTCATCCCAAACTAACAATAACAACTATTATAAAAGCTAGAAAATTTGTTTTTAATTAATTAATAAAAATTAATGAATGAATATTTGAAAAAACTATATTAACATCAAATGTCATCTACTACAAGTTTTAAAAAATTTACTTGAACTTGATA
>JAOUZG010023330.1:4413590-4437230 GCA_026289955.1 Argiope argentata
ATATACTTTTGAAATATTACCGAATTTTTTAAATACATAGTAAAATTACTTCGTATACATTCAATTAAAACATTTTTTGGAATAAATTTATTTAAAATGTTTCAAGTATTAGTATTTCGTTCTTTTATATTCAAAGGAATGCTCATTTTTCATTTGCCCTTTTTCCTGTGCCTTATTTATTAACCTTTTGCAGTCGATGGAGCCTCTTAGGCCCCATTCAAAAGGGTGCATCATCTTGACGTTTCATTTATTTATTTTTCAATTTTGATTATTGAAAATACCTGCAGAATGGTAAAAAGGCGGAGAAATTCAATTTTAAACACACACACACAAATTTGGAGCAATAAACAAGCTCTTGTATATTGAACAAATATGCATCGAATGACTTTTCCGAATGCAAAGGATTAATTTGCTTAAGACAAATAAAGTTAGTTAGTATAATGTTCAGCTATGGAATTAAACGAAGATTATTTTGTCCCAAAGGATGTCATTCTTAAATCAAGGTTAGTTAAGGATTTTTCTCGTTATATATTTTTATTAGATTATACTATGTTCACTAAAAATTCATTTTTTTATTAATAGGTAAAATGCTAAGAAAAATGGGGGAGAGCTTCACTGACTAGTGTTTAATGATTAATAAATAAGGGATGTTGGGAGAAAGTTTTAATTTTTAATATAAAAATTGAATATTTTCTTTCTGGGCCAATTTTTACTCTTTAAAGTCTACGCGGCACTGTTGCTATTCAACGAACAGTAAAGAATTAATTATATAAGCAAATAAAAAAAAAGTTGTTGCTGAATTGAAATTTATGATGCTGATTAGTTGTTTCCGCACGCGCACCGAATACGCACGTTTGCCATATGCGAAGTGTGGTGCCGGAATTGCAATAAAAAAAAACGGAACAAGAAAAACACAATAGAAAAGAGGGAAACAGTTGTAAAAAAAAATCCACACAGACTCAATATTCCTCTCGACTTCATACGTGAGCTCGTTTGTAACCGAAATTGTAACTGAAACCCCATACAAGCTGTTATATAGATTTAGTAAAAGTCAAGGGAACAGGCACATATCCAATCGGCGACTTGTTTGTTTTTTCCAACTGCTTCTAATGTTCAGTTTTTCTCTTTCACCAAACCATTAAATAAAAATATACACTACGAAGCCTTTTATTAATTTTAAAAAATGTATTCATTTTTTAAGAATTTTTATTCACTTTAACAAAGGTTTATACGAAAAATAAACTAAATAAAAATAAACAATATCTCTGTTTACAGAAAATTAAAAATAAGAAGCATGAATTTTCTTAAAAAGAAAACAATAAATAAAAATATTTAACGACTTCGTCAAAACACATAAAAATAAAAAATCTTTTAAACGTTTTTTTTATTTCCTTTTTTTAAAAAAAATTATTTTCAGATTATTTTTGCAACAATATTAATACAAAGAGAAGAACTAGGCAAAAATAAACTAAGCGAAAAAAAATAATAATAAAGCATATTCGCAAACTTCATAAAAGCTTGAAATATAGAATTGCAGCATTAATATTCGGAAATATAAAATGAATATGGTTTTTCCTCTTACAAATTAAGACAATTTCCTTCAAAGATGTACAAAAATTATTTTACATCTTGCTGTGTTCTTATTAAATAATTCATGATTAAATAACAGAATCCAAATAAATCAAAGAACACTTTATTATTTGGTCTATTTTGAAATTTTCTAGAAAATTCTTCAGCTATGTAACTTTATGGCGAAGAAATAACGTCTGTGGGTTGAATATTATCCAATAAATAAATTTGATATCAGAAATGCCTTTCAATTAATAGTTTAACTACTTTGTTTCCTCTTATACCTAATTCGATGCATTCTGTATTCTTCATTCTATTGTCTAATTAGATAACTTTTGTCTTTGGAATGTGTATTTTTATTTGGAATTGTAATAAGAATATCTTAAACGTAGCAAATGAATTTTATAACGTATGAGGGATTGTTGGTTCGAACTGTTGAAGGTATCGGAAGTTTAAAAACATCTCTTCCCATAAAAATAAAGAATATTTTTACTTACCAAATTTAATAAATTTACAATATGTTTCCAAGTTAGTCACAGTTATTAGTACATTCATATAGTATGTACATCAGCTATCCGTTTTTTTAAACTCGGAAAACAAGCACGATTCACAGTGAAACGCAACCTACAAATAACTAAAGACACGAGCGCTCTTTCCCCCATAATTACCATTCTAGCAAGGAATACAGTCAAAAGATCATTTCCAGACCTCATAATAGAGGGGGTCAACCATATTTAGTCTCCCCCCACCCTCATGACAGCTCGTGCGCGCGGTACACATGTCATCCCCTATGAATGAATGAATCGCAAACCAGTTGAGGCTATTCATCGAGCCTTGCGGGCAATTTGGCACGTCCCCCCCTTCCCTAGCGGGGCGACACGCGTTTCGTTTATTATAGGGCCCGACCTTCGACCCGTCGTTTCATTCAAGTGTAGGAAGAGTTGTAGATCTGAGCAAGATAAAATCCCATTGTCTGCACGGCATGGAGATGCGTTATTAAGTGCTAAAATGCCTCTTTTTCAGTGTGGTCTTGAACACTGCCGTAACCTTTAGTCTTTTCATTCATAAAGTTGGCTCGATTGTATGCGGTTCTCGAGGCATTATTTGGAAATGCGGCTTCTGATGGGTGGCGAAAGGATGCAGTTTCTAGTAGATAGCTGGAGAATTATTACTTTTCCCCCCTTTTGTGTACAGTAGAAATATGCAGTTAAGGATTGTACTGCATTGCAATTGAAACTAACTTCCAGGCTTTTTTATTCATCAGCTTGTTTAGCCCTTTTAAGTAATCCAAACACACTGAAAACTAATTCAAGTTCATTTTGAATCACTCAATTCATTTTTGAATTCATTAAAATTTTTATATGACTTCCAACATAATTAATAGCATTTAATGGATAAATAGTTAAGTTTGGATAAAAATATTATTTAGCGAAAAAAAGAACTAAGTTATTTTTATCAATATATTAAACCTTCAGTCCCTTTTAGAAATTAACCCCTTAACAATTTTGCCCGTATGCCCGACGTGCATCGATTTATTGAATTTTGATAGCTGTAAGCTAAAAATAAACCATTCACAATTCAACAAGAAAATTACTACGAATACATAGGTAAGTCATGTATTCAATGGATTTTCATTTGGAACAAAATAAGAAAATATTCCTAAAATAGAAGGCGTCCTCTTATTAGATAGTAAAGAAAATAAAACAGTTAAGTGGTTAGTAAATTGCTTTTAATCCCTCCAGTAGAGTAAAATATCAAACTGCTCATTGATTTTGAATTTCTTTTACTGCTGATTTCTTTTAACAGCTATGAGATATTAATTTCATTGTTTGCTTTACATTCAAGCCTCGATTAAGATATTTTCAACTTATAATAACAGCTTTATCATTAAACTGCATAATCGACCGCATACAGAGTTCATTGTGAATAATACAATTAATTTTTAATTTATTAAAAATTTTATACAATCTTTAAATTTTTTAATGCTGAATTTTTTAAAAAGTTAGAATGAAAACATTATTTAGTAGCAAAATAATGAAAAAAATTAAAGGCTACTTTTATCGATATATCAAATATTTTCCTTTTAAAAATTAACGAATTGCTTTTAATTCCTTCAGTAAAGTAAAAATCAAAGTGCACATTCAATTTTAATTTCTTTTAACATTGATTTCTTTTTCAAACAATGAAATATGAATTTCATCACTTACTTTAACTCCAAATCTTGATTAATATATTTTTCAACTTATAATAACAGCTTTATCATTCATCTGCTTAACTCTGTCCTTTTTAGCATGAGACGCAACAACAAAGAGCAGCATTTTGATGTAAGTAGATTTTTTTAAAATCTTATCATCGAATCTATGATTTTATCTTATCATCGTATCTGAAATGATTTTACCTTATCACCGAATCAGTACGATTCTGGCGTCATGTTTAGTAATCAGGGTTATGTCTGAATAATTTCTCAATAAGAAAAGAAAATCGTTAGAGCGCGTTATTACAATGACATTGGAAATAAGACAATATCTAAAAACGGCAGATAAAAATTTTGATACTTCAGTTTTTGATATTTTTTATTTTTCCTACATCAAGTTATTTGATAACGAGGTATTATCGTAGCATTCTATAAAAGTAAGGGACCGCGGCGGCCTGGTGGTTATGTCTCGGCTGGTGAGCCGCAGGGTTTGAGGTTCAAAATCCGATCCCATCGATGAACCGCCGTGTATGGGGGTCAGTTACACGTTAAATCTATCATAGCTAAAGACCCTCGTACTGGTTTGGTGTGGCTTAGATACGGGGTGCCAACTCAAGTGTCATCCCTGTCGTCTGACCGAGGTTCAAAATTAAGAGGTCCGTCCGAAAAATAACCTTAGGTTGCTTTACAAGGGAAGTTAACTAAACTAAACTCCATAAAAGTAAGTTTGAAAGAAGAAGACGATATTTTTACAATTTTATTAAGAAAAATACGATGAATAATTTAACGCCGGTTTAGAGAGAATAATATTATTAACAAAATAATAAAATATCAAAAATGAGTTAAAAATACATTTTAAAAATAATTGAACCTAAAATAAAAGTATTCGCATTTAAATTATCAATCAAAATTTTATGATTCGCAAAAAATATCGAGAATCATTTAGGATTTAACTGCAATTGCAGTTTTCGAAAATCTAAAATTTTATAAATATTATGTGTCAAATAACCAATTGAGAAATCTTAATAAAGAGATCAAAGGAAGAAAAAGATCAAAATAAAGCCGTCTTTAAAAAAACACGAAAACATTACATTGAGTTCCTCAGTTTTTGCTTTCTGAAAATTTTCTATCCTTTATTATTTTACGTAATCAAAATACACTAAAGAACAAGCTTTTATAACTGGTCAGAATAGATACAGCACAAAATTTCCTAGATTTCTTTTCCCGAGCTCAAAATGCCCTTTAAGACTTTAACTACCCTATCATTTTATGCTAAAATATCATAATTTAAATGAAATATGTATTAGCTTCAATAAAAAATGCTGAAAAAATGAAATAATTTTTTTAATAAAGTATCGATACCAAAATGGAAGCCTCACCTTGATAGATACATTTTTATTTAACTCGAATAATTTCTTAAAAATTCATCATATGTCCTTTCAAAAAAAGTTTTTGACCTCAAAAAATATTCAATTTTTTTAAAAAAAATATTTTAAAAAATTAAAAATCTTAAAATTCCCTAATTTTTTTTATCGTCCTGAGATGCACTTTATAAAAGCGTTTTTCAATGAAAATTGTTGGGAACATAATTCCATTGTTAATCTTGAAGTATTTTTATCCTTTTAAAAAAAAATATTTGATTTATATTTTTTAGTTATCAAAATTAATTTTGATTTTCATTTTAAAATGATGAAACATGTCTAGTTAGAAATCTTAGGTCATAATCTAAAACAATTTGAATTATTTGATTTAGAGTAGATATCAGAGTCGTGGCCGAAATCATGGAGAAGACAGGTTGCATTTTTCTTTCTTTTTATTCCATCACGGGAAGCAGGTGTTATTTACCAGCGAAAGCGACGTGAACAACGTAGAACGACACAACACGGAATTGACGAAAAAGCAAAGTATACAAAAAGGGACGGGAAATCATTATCCCTGGTCTTAAATACCAAGACTTTGATAGGGAAAATATTTTTTATAAAGCTTTTAAAATCAGATTTCAATGAGGATTTCCATGTCTCACTCATAAGAGGCAAGGGAAACACAGGGATTTTTTTAAAGGTATTTTGTTTAGCTCAGCAATTTTCATCTCTCCCAAGGAGTGTGAGAAAGTAAGCGGCGTTTAGCTGTTTCACCAATTTTACACAGCTTCTGTTGAATTTATTAATTAGAACAAGTGGAATGGATCAGGAAGTAAAAGAATATTTTAGAATGATATTACTATGGGCTAAATTAAGCTATGGCTTTCGAAATTAATTAGGCTTAAAATTAAGAATTCAAAATATCATTACAATTTTCCCCCACCGCAAGAAGTGGAAGTGCATCGACACACAAACATACCTTACAATGGTGTCCGAGTCACAAATTCAACTTTATAGAAGTACTGCAAATGCTACCTAGATTTAAATTAATATAAATAGATACCCAAGTTTCTTTTATGTTGCAAGGAAAATAATAAAAACGACATTCGCCTTGCTCCCCCCCCCCAAAGATCTTCTTTTCTCCACCCTCAAATGAGCAAGACTTCAATTTGTTTTTCCCAACGCAAATGAGGTTAGGCTTAACATGTTTTCGGCTTATTATTTCAAACGATCCTATTTATTTTCTTAGTGTTTGATGCATTAAAAACTAAATATTGTTAATTAATCGATTTTTTTATTCATTTGAAGTACTTTTGAATTAAAATAAAACAGAATAAAGGAAATTAAAAATTTCTCATCTGTATTGTGGTACCCCAACTGCCATAGAAAATTCACGCATTTGGGTTGCCTCGATTGGCGTTAAAAATTCGCGCATGTGCAGCGCTTTGTAATTGTTGATAACTATATTTCGATTTTAATTAAAAGTTTAAAAAATATGTATATAATGCTGTTGTAGCTATTTTAATTTCGACCAATAAATAAAATAGAATTGGCGTGATTTTTAAGAAATATGAACTTGATTTTCTGTTTTGCTTTAATTCAGGCACTCTCTGTAAATAAAGGATTTTTAGGTTAGTTGTGGGCTTTTCCATGCGTGCGAAGTCGCGGAAAAAGGCTAGAACTTAAAAATAAAAGGAAATACGCATAAGGGAAAACGGTTGGTGTGAAAACAAATAAACTTAAATCTACGTTCAAAATATCCACTAAAAGAAATGGAATGAAGGGAGAACCCACCATGGTTTGTTCCATCTTTTTGGCCCAATTTTCCTTTTTGGGGGGTGGGTGTGGACGGGGAGTGCAGTGGCGAACATTTTCTTTGCTCTCTCTTCATTTGAAACATTACGTTAAAATTACGAAATTATGGATAAAGCAACATTTTAATTATAAGAATTTAAAATTGTTATATTCATTAAGAAAATTCAATAAGGCGGGTGAAATAAAAAGATTTTACTAGCAATGCTTAATTACAAATATATATATATATATATAAGGAATTTGAGAAAAGGGCTGAATTTATCGAGGTAGTAATGATTGTCAATGGATGTTTCTAATTTTGGAACTTACGCACAATGCTGAACAATCTGTATCTTAGCTCGTATTATTTATTTACTATCTAGCTGATGTATTGAATTTTATACATTATTTTTAACTGAAAAAAATATTTTTCTGTTTTTTCATCCTTTATTTATTTTTTTTTTTTTTGGTATCAATTTGGTTTTTTGATATCTCTAACAATACCTTTCCTTTTTTCCCCTCTTTGAGCTTTACTATATTTAAAGTTCAGGGACCTCATGTATTTCTAATTTTATGGGCTCATGCACATCTTAATAAAATTGTTGAAGCTGAATGTATATAAAAATACTAATTTGCTTAAATACACGCAAAAATGTTATAGGTTTTAAAAATATTACCCTCATCGCAATAGATGGCACATAATTTTTTAGAATTTCTTAACTTTTATACTAAGTATCCTTTTTCTACTGAAAAACATTTCTGTTTTTGTCCAAAATATTCTTGCTGATAATGCTAATATTGTTGCCATTTCAAAATTGGGGGGAAAATAGGAAAAATGAGGCATTAAAATAAAATATCAAAAAAATTAAAAATAAGAAAATGCAGAATTAAAATATGTAAGTCAATTTATATCTTTATTCATTTTCTATTTTGTCAGTTAATACTTAAGAGTCTGAAAAAAAAAGGAAACATTTGCAAATTTTGAAAATGTCCGATATTTTGAAGAAACCCACCACATTTGAAATTGCGCCCCACTAATTTAAAAAAAAAATCGAGTCTTAAAATATTATAAAATTTGATGCTGATCAAAATTTGAACTATATCTGGAAATGGGAAAATTTTACCTTGGATCATTCTTCCGCTATCGCATCGAAGGCTCTAATCTGGCGCGTTCCCCGTTTCAACAACTGGAAAGGGATCCGAGCCGCCTTTGGGGGAGAATTTCAGGGAAGATGATGAGACTGACATATGGCAATCGTAGGTATCTCTGTCGGAGGTCAGAGGTCACGCGGGGAGGGTTTCGGAGGCCGGAAATGAGGCCGACAGTTGGCTCTACGAGGCTACCTTACCATCTTCGTTTACCTTTGCTTATCAATCCCTTCGGGATGTAGATCTCAATTTTTTGATAGCTTCCTTTCCTCAGGAAGCCCCGGAGCGCCGGATCTGAGCAGATCGAGTCCATTGTTGGAAAGAAGTTGAATTCAGGATAGGGAAATTAAAAATCACGTCTGTGGAAGTCTGGGACACAGGGAATTCTTATCGGGTGATTTCACTCAAAAATAAATAAATAAACTGAAACCTGAGATTTGTGAATGACTTTAGTAGAAATGCTAAAAACTTGCTCGGTACCTAGCAACGATAAATGCTGCCGTTGTTTCTTTACTCGATAGTTCTTCACGATTCTTGGTTTTCATATATTTTAAAAGATAATTAGGCTTTATTTGAAATTTTTGGAGCGCAAGTTCCAGAACGTCCCTGTAATGCGTCATTAAAAAAATCAACAAAAGTTCATGATGTCATTTTTGAAGGGAGTGGGAGTGTTTTCAGAATTGGGTGGTAAACATAAACCATTTCTTATGAAAGAATTTGAATTAAATTGAGTGTTCGTCAGTAACGAAGCATGATACCTCTCATTACGCATACGACAATCCAATAGTCGGAGGTATGATCTGTCATCAGCGATGGACTTGTTAAAGAGACAACATCACAATAACTGTTCTCACCAAAAAAATGTGAACCTGCTAAGCTTTAGGATAATTTCTTATTCCTGTATCTGGGGTGCCCCCCCCCCCTGTCAGATAAAATTAGACATAATACAGTCTACGTTATCCCTTGCTGTTTCCTTTTAGCAAGTCACTAACTCAAACTTCTTACTTCGAATTTAGATTTGGTTCCTTTACGTACAGTTACAAAGCTAAACAAGAAGCACATATATCCGTCTTCTTAATATTAAATTAATACAGCAGGATCCTCCATTTTCCAATATTTGATATCATACCAATAGGTGCTCATTTTTCCCATAATATAATTCAGCGTAGTACGTTAAAGCCGCGTATAAAGGCACGATAAAAAGTTTGTTGCTCTGAGATTGAATCATTCGATCCATTGCTCTCGAAGTCAAGATAACACGGCCGAAGGTTCTATCCCATAACTATCTTTGAAATTAGAAAAAGGATTAAAAAATCAAATGTGAGAATCTCTCATTTCATTTGTAGTGGAAAGAAGGCTCGATTCTTTTCAAGAATTTTCATTATAAGAATAAACCGTATGTTTATGCTATAAGAATGGGAATGTACCATTTTAAATAATAATTTGTCGACATCTAATCTTAATACTTCAATTTTAGTTTTATCGTTCTATATTAATTAATTACAATAATTTTTTTTCTTCTAAAAATAAGCTTTTTTTAAATTAATGATTGTATTAACAGAAAAAAAAATGGAAAAATGGACAATAAAAATCGTCCTTTTACTTGCTAGGTAAAGTTAAAATCGTTTGAAAAAAATCAGAACGTTACATTCATGCATTAATGATAATAAATATCATCCTTCAATGTGCTTAATGTAAACAGATAATTAAAATCGGCTTTTCATTGAACAAAAATAGAAAGTGAAGTCTAAAAATAGAGTTGATTCCTTAACATTTTATGAGACACTAGACTAAATGAAAAAATATGCGATTTTCGTCTCCATTATTTCCCCGAATTGAAGAAGAGAAAAAAAGGCTGAGCCTTGATAAATAAATCGCAATTATTACTATCTAAAGTAAATCAATTATCACTATCGTAATCATCATTAAGATTTGATAATAAAAATAAATGATACTTACGTTTTTTCTTTGATTCTTGCTCCATAGATTGCTGATGATGTCCGAGATGACCCAAGTCCATCATGGCCATATGAGTTCCGGCCATGGACAAGGCCCCGTACATATCGTCTTGCATCATCATCTTAATGGCAGAGTGAAAATTATTTATTTTTATTATTATTATTATCAGGCGTTTGATTCACAGTTCGACGCCACGAAGAACACTCTTTTGAAATCGGATGCCACAAAAGAATTCTTTTTTCTTCTCTCAGAACAAGAGAAATTCCTGTAGGGAAAAAAAGAAGAAAAGGCAGTTGATCAGCAAAACATTCCTTACAAATAATATAAATAATTCAAAGTTAATTTATTCTAATAAATAAATAATTCGTGCAAAAATAGTTTTTTAAAAAATTTAAATAAATGTTTCACATAAAAATTATCAAGCCACTTTTCTGGTTTGAAGACAATACTTTCATCATTTTTTTGTGAAGCAAAAAGTAGTTTATACTAGTAATAAAGATAAATGTAAATGCGAGTGTGTGTTTTTTGGCTCTTTACAAAACCAGACCGCTTGACTTAGAGTTACTGAATTCTGCTTATGCAAATCTTGGAGTGTAGAAATTTTCACATAAGAGTTTTAATAAGAATTTTTATTAATTAAAAGTAAGGATGATTCTTGACGTTTTTCTATCAAACTTCCAAAAATATTGATTCACATAAATACATTTCACTCCATTTAAAAAAATTAAGTCTTTTTTAATGGCTCCAATTTAATAAATGGGCAAATTTTTGATGAATTTTGGAAATTTTCAAAATTACTTTCTTGCCTGATTTAAAAATATACATTGCGTTACTACCTTTGAATTCAGAACGTTTTCATAGTTTCATGAAATATTTGGTTGCGTGAATTATTTTCCTTGTAGAAAGTTACAGTAAAGATTACTGTTTAATAATAATAATAATATAGCTACTGTAAAGATTTCTTTTTAATATCTGGATAATTTACAAGACAAATAAAAAAGGAATTACAATATTTCGAAGTTTGGAAGGTAAATGAGGAAGATTATGCTATTAACAAAGATTTAAATTTATGAGAGTGTCCCTATTAGAAAGAAATAGAAAGAAAATAGGATAATTTAAGTAAGGCAATTAAAGTAAGAACAAATTTTAATTCAGAAACAGCAAAACAGTTTCAATAATTTGGGTGAATCATGGGCATAAAGCTATAGCTAAACAATTTTTTTAGTTTATTTTTTAAATTTATAATATAAGGGATTGAAAATATACTTAAGATGAATTTCTAAAAAAACCCATAAAGATTTAAGTTATTATTTTTTTTAAATTCTTATCTTGCAATTAAAAATATGCAGGGAATCCATATTGAAACGACCCTACTTTAGAGTTGTCTACAGGCGAAATTATTGTTCAGAAAGTTAAAAATTGTATAGAACACAATAAAGGGATGGGAATTTGCTTGAACGAATAAAACAAATTGCTCGAACACTTGTTTCGAAACTAATTTTCGAACAAGAGATTTGAATGAACGAAGATGAATCAAAAATGCAAATTTGTGTCGAAGTCATGAGGCATCTGTTGTAAAACCTAAAAACTTTTAATGAGGTTTCGATATGCCACTATTGCTAATTAGAATTTCCTTATAGTTACCAGATTGTGCTTTGTTAGCTAAATTGTTTTACCAAAACAATGATACCGCAAAGGTTGCTCAACGGAAATATCTGACTTTGAAAGGGATACGGGAAGGTCAATTGACTACTAAAAATCTATGGTTAACGATAGCTAAATTTGAAGAAACAGATTCGTTCTGGAAGAGGAAGAAATTCTGTTTCCGCGGAAGCAACAGAGAAAGTTGCGCTTCGAGTTTAAGAGGTCAGAGCTTCGGATGCACTGGCTAGTACTAATGTCAGAAGAGGGTCAGATGCATTGGATATGCTTCGTTCAACTGTGCAAAGGATCATGCGAAGTATCTTCCAGTATTATCCATACAATCTTCAATTTGTGCAGAGGTTACTTCCAAATGATTTCGACACTCGACATCGGTTCTTTCTTAAGTTTCTTTCTCGCTATGAGGTTAACTCAGATGGCAGTGGAATATTTTCTGGACAGATGAAGATCATCTTTACTTGGATGGTTCGGTGAATATTCACAACCGCCGAATTTGGAATCAAGAAAATCTTCACTCAATTTTACAAGTCCCTTTGCAGTCCCCAAAAGTAACAATATGGTTGTGGGTTTTCTACATCATTTATTCTCGGTCCGTATTTCTTTGAGGTATTAAGTGCGAAAAAACGGGTAACATACTCTATCATCGGATAGCGAAATGCATCATTAATGCAGAATAAAATTTTTCCGGATTTGCAAGCACGTCAATGCCTTTCGAGCACAATTTTCATGCAAGATGGAGTTCCTCCACACATTAGCCGTTGTGTAAAGGACTTCCTCCAAAATTATTTTACAGAAGAACGTATCAACAGCTGTCATTTTCGTGATCTATGGCCTCCTGGTCTTCAGATCTAAATCCATGTGAGTTTTTCCTTTGGAGGACATTTAAAACATTTGGTGAGTCGTGATAATCTAAAAACTTTACCTGATTTAAAAAGCAGCATCTCACAGCGAATTCTTACTATTTCCTGGAACACACTACGATCAACTGTGGAACATGATATCTTACGATTCCCGATTGTACCAGAAAATGATGGGCGTCATGGTGAACATGTTTTTTGTAATTAAATCTAACAAAAATATGCTAAATGTTTAATTCATTTGAAAAACTACCCCTGGTGGCGAAATTTCGAACTCTTTTTCTTTTATTCGCACAAACAAATTTCCATCTCTTATACGAAATTTCATAACTTCATGAACAATAGTTTCGCCTATAGACAACTTTAAAATAGGATAGTTTAATTATGGACACCCTGTATATTGATTCACTATAATTGTATCATTTTAAAAGATAAGAACTGCAAATCACAAATGTTCTTATACATTTACCAGTTTTCTAAATAATGAAATTCAAATATTAAAATTTCGATAAAGCGTCAAAACGATAGTTTCTATATAAAGCTACTGAAAACATTAAATAAACTTCTAAATACAGCTATAGAAAAATGTATTAGTCTTTTGTTTTCCTCGAAAAGTACTTACATTGGTTGCTAAATAATGCTAGTGGAGTATTTAAATTATTTTAAAAATACATTAGTTTTTATAATGTCAGAACATAATGTTCTTTTGGGGGTGAGGGTTTTGACGTCAACAAAAATCCGTAGGAGAAAAATAAAAATTTATTATCTGCACTAACATCTAAAAAAATCAGCTTTTAATAATGCGTTTCCATTGCATTTACAAAAGCTCTGATTTAAAAATAAAGTTAATTACTACAGCAAATAAAACCTAGGAAAATCTCATTTTGAACATGGGATTACAGGAAATGAAATAATTAGGAAATGTGATATTTTTTAAAACAATAAATGCGAGACAAAGTTTTTTGGATCATTTGCAATACTAAAGTAACTCATTCGATGAAATAATCAAAATGAATAAAAATATAATTTAACTTGCACAAGCACGCGATGCTTGGCCGTTCAAAAAATGATGTTCTGACATGATACATTGAAATTTGCATAGCAGAATTCTTTTTGATCTTTTTAATAATTTATTTATTAAATACAAACAATGTTTAAAAGAAATAATTTTTGGGAGGATTTTATAATGTTAATATTAATAAGGTAAGAGTTATTTGAAAGGAAACAATTTGAAGTGCTGATATTTTATACCAATAGATAAATTTTCTGAATAATGGAACTACCAGTTTAATTAATTTCTAAATAACGGTATCGAAAAAAAGATAATTAATTATCGAGATAATAAAGTGGAATACTTTCATTGAATTCAAAAGGACTTTAGTAAAATATTTTAATAATTTTATTAATAGTTTCAGTTACTAGGCCTAACCGAATTTCAATTCTTTCATAATACTTTCCGACTTAAACAAATGGATAACCTCCGGCCTCATTTTAATGTCATTAGATAAAAGCTTCAACAGTGCTTCAGCTGATAATCAAAGTTTGATTTATCTTGGCAGAAGTCTTTTTTGTTGTTTAAAATTCTATGATTGCTGTAACATAAAACAGAAATTGCTTAAAAAAATAACTCGATTCATAATAAACGACTGAAACTTAGGAAATCAATAAAAAATGTGAACATAATCAGAGAAAAAGATAAATTAGTGAGCAAAAGATAAATTAGTGAGTCTTTCAATAATGAAAGATCAATTATTGATTGATAAGCTACTCACTAGGTTTGAATATAACAAAATCGGGGAAAATGAATCACTGAATAATAAATATTTGCATGATTGTCGTAAAGAAAACATTTCAAAGGGTTATCTGTAACATGGGACTCTTTCATTAGCGTTTTTTAAAGAAGCAGATATTGATAAATCGTGAGGAATGACATACAAAAAAGAAGTCAAACTATTTTTTTTCACTGATTGACACAAATATTAATGCAATAGTTTTATCTCAAAGAAATAAACACAGGGAAAAAATATTTATTTAAAGTAGGAACTGAAAGTAAATATTCAGTGTCAACAAAATCATTCTCACCTAAATTATAACAGTTGTTATATAAATTAGTTCGGACATCATTTTAGTTTATTTGAATTATAAATTTTACAATTTTCAACATTTACAAAATAAAAAAAAATAATCAATTCCATTTATGGATTAATGAAATTCGAAGTTATGAATGTGTTTTAGTAATAATGTCAAAATAACAAATCAACACACCTAAACTGACATTATTTTAAATTGGAAAGTAGAATATTTCTTTGTAAATTCTTTGCGATATCTTTTTTTTTCTGTCATAAAGCAGACTATTGCGAAATGTGGAAGATAAATTTTTCAAAAGTATAGGCGATCACAAAACTGAAAGATCTTAATTCTTATTGAAACGATCATTTAAATAAAAAATAGAATAGAATTTTTATTAACATTTGAAATAACACAAGTGTAAGTAAAGTTATTTAAAAATCAAATCATGGGGTAGGGTGGGTGGGTGAAATCAAAATAACATTTCTTCAATGAACAGGGACTTTTTTAAAATTTATCTTCAATCCTATTAAGAGATCCTATTAAAGAAAAGAAGATGAAATAATATTTAAGTTTACATTGAAATTATTATGATTAATTTACAATAATTTTTGGAATGTAAATTACTTTAAAATAATCAAAAAAATCAAAACACGTTGATTTTTACTTGTAAAAACAATACGAATTATACTGCATCGAAAGAAATTCATTTTTAACTATCATTATTTGAGCAATTGCTTATTATGTTAATCGACCTTATTAAAACTGATCATTTTCGATAACTCAAACGTGTTACAATTATAGTTTATTTAAAACTTATATATTTCCAAAAATCAATTGAAATATGTATACAAAACATGCATATATGTTAAACATTCAAAATTCAATGATGATGATGTCGTGTCCACTTTTTACCGCGGAAAGAGGGGTACAGTAGCTTCTGAGGGTATGAACCCCTGAGCACCCGAGGGCAGAAGTCTGACTTCTAGCTCATATGAAGATGAAACACACACACACATACGCTTGCACAGCCCCTTTTTACAGGGGGGCACATTCACTCATCTCACAGATAGCACACAAAGGAACAACCATGCCCGAACCGGGACTCGAACCCGGGACCTCCAGAACACGAGGCAGACGCGCTACCTCTGTGCCAGCAAGCCGGCTTCAAAATTTAATCATTTGTAATATTATTTTTAAAAAATTATTTAAATGATATACGCTATATAGAAACAAGTTATAAGGAATTTTTATTTGAGGGGTATCTCATTTTCGTAGAAGCATTCTCTGGGAAATAAAAGCAATAACAAAGAAACATTGAAACAGAATAGAAAACAAAACACGACATTGGTTTCGATTGAGATATGTTTTTGCTTCTAATTATATTCATCCCTTGATGATAAGATTAGTGAGGAGGGTGTGTAAAAAATAGATGCATGAGACTTCGATTACATTCTAAGAGAAATTTTGTATGGGATAAATAGGAACCAGTTGCAGTAGAAAAAATAATTTATGAGCTCTTTAATGAAAAAACGTCAAAAGCAAAATTCTGTAAAATTCCCAAAATTTTTGTTGCTTGAAAATGTCAACAAATATTTATTGAATGAAACACAAAAGTAGGTAACTTCACTAGCACGGACCGATTTAACCTAGTTGCCCCCCCCTCTGCTTCACTACTTTAGTAATGAAGGACATTTAGTAAAGAATGAAACGTAAAATAAAATTTCTACTCGATTTTGGGGCCTCCACTTAAATGGGGTAATGGGACAATTGTCCCGTATGCCCCTGCCCTTAGTCAGACCCTGGTCACTAAACTCACAAAATGACAACTTTTTAATGAAACAAAAGTTTTATAAACATTTAGGTAACCTTTTCATCGTTTCATATATTTCTGATAAAAAGTTATTAAGTATGAAAGTTCTTAAAATTATATTTAAAGTATCACTTGGTAGAAATTCAAACATACAAATCTTTAAAAAAAAATGGTTATAACGAAGTGTTTCAGGAGGCACGCATCTAACTTACATTTTTCAGCTACTCAAAAAACATTTAATTCAGTCTAGCTTTCTAAATACTAATTGTGAAATTTATTCAATTTTTTTTTATTATTTTAAATAATCATAAAAAATAAGTAAGTATATGTAAAAATATGGATTTAGATTATTCATTTAGTCTTGTTCATTGCTAACAACCTTTTTCATAAAAAAAGTATTAATTTTTTTACCATATTAAAAACAGAATTGTAATATTGAATAAACTAAAGTATTGAAAGAGTAATTTATTAATTAAATTTCTATATATTGAAACAGCCTTCAAGCCTACTCTTGTAATTTCTCCTGATCTATAAAATTTAAATTCGAGATAAAAATGCCATTCGATTTGGAAGAATACGTTTATGTGAATACAATGTAAAAACATATAAATTACATTAATATAGAGGGGAATGTACGTATTTACTTTTGTATGATTTTCAAGTCTTCCAATTGCAATCCCCAATCTTTCGCCTTTTTCGACAATTCTGCATAATGGGAAAGTTCCAGGTATAAAAGTTCAGACAAATTGTTATCATAAATACTCGGAAATATATATATGTATAAAAAAGTTTGTGTGTACCCAGTATCCAGTTTGTAAAACTGGCTACTGGCTTGGGTACTGAAGTTCGGGGTACATCAAATATAGACACAATTGAAATGAACTGCGCATGAAAATCAAAGTATTGATTGATAGAGAAACAGCTCAACCTTTTAAATTTAAAACATTTAATTAGCTATTGAGGAATGAATGCTCCAAATAGAAAGAAGCCAGAAGGCACGAAAAAGTTTTTTAAAATTAAGACGAAGAAAATTTTCAGTATTATTACGGTGGTGTAACAGGACAACTTTTCCAGCCCGCCCCCTAGCGGTCACTTCCCAAAACTTCAGTCTGTGTTCTGGAGTCATGGAGTAAACATGATGTTTTCCCCCGATTACTATATTTTTAACTAATTGTTTGTATTAATCGTATGTCAGTGAATTGTAATTTGTGTGTTATGTCCTTTAATGTTTATTAAAAAGATTTAAGTAAATTTAGCTTCTTCCTTTAAGAGTTCTGTTTTTCCCTAGCAGGAATAGCTTTTGGCGCCCAATGGTAACTAGTCTTGTTTACGGCTACAAAAAATGGCTCCCCAACGCGCGGCCCGATCGTTTTTCACCCCATTGTAAACATCCATGTTTAGACTCCAGAGCAGAGGCTCGCTTTCCTTTTCAGGTTATTATTGCAAATTCATCCTGTAATTTTCGCAATTCAATCCTGAATTCTATGCTAATTCCGTCCTGGAATTGATGCATATAAACCTTCATCCCGAAGCTGTGTTTTGTTTGGTGATAAATCTTCAACCGAAGTTAGTTTCTTAGCGAAGAGTGTAAGTAACTTTTCATTTTATTGTCGTCAATCCTGACGCGTATTGAATTGTGAATGAGTACTGAAGAATTATTACAAATATTATTTATGTTTTGTTTAATATCGTATTCATAAGCAATTTATAAGAGGAAAAAAAAAAACATTTTTTCCTTCAATTACTTTTTTAGTTTACTTTTATAAAATTCTATATCGTATCAACGTCAATCCTGATGTATATAAAATTATGAATATTTGTTGTTGAAGAGTTAGTATAAATAGCATTGATGCTTATTTAAAAGCGTTTATAAAAGTAGAAAGAACCAGTGTTTTCATTAAATATTTCCGACCGGAAGTGGCTAGTGAAATTATTTCTGCTTTCTCTCTCTCTCTCTCTTCTTTCACGAGCAAATGAATTTTTAAGTAGATTAAAACTTTGAAAGTGTTCACCGGAAATAAAAAGCATTCTTTTAATTTGTGAATTGAGTATACCAGTCATATTAAATTGAAACTAATCATATATGTTCAAAGAAGTGTTGCTGAGTTTTGTTTTTAGAAGAAAAATACTAATACATATTCAGCTATTGTGTAATTTTATTTTTGATTATATGTGTTTTCAGAGGGATTTCTAACATTTTGAATAGAAGAGTTTTATTTCTTTTTAATTTCAAATATTTCATTGTTGTATTTTATTGCATAAATATAGCGTTTTAATATTATTTCTGTATGGTATTATTATGTCATTTATAATTTTAGTGCAAGAAATATGAAACTTAGTTGAAATCTTATTTAAATACAGGCAAATTTCATTACTTTCTAAATGATAAAACTTGAAATTGCATTGTTATTTTATTGTAGTAAATTATAAGTTATAACTTTTCCTTGATATTCAGTGAAAACTTTTAATTATATTTTGTCTTGTCAAATGAATGCTTATATACATATTTTTTTTTAATTCTATAAAGTATTTGAGATCATTTTTTCTTGCAATTGATTCACGATAGGAAGTGAAAATTTGTTTAAGTGTAAATACATTTTTGTACTGAGAGTAAATATATAAATTTTTGCTTATCAATTATACTTTTGCAATTGACTGCACTGTAAAAGAACTTATTTAAGGCATTTGGTTGCCTCCAGATAAGAACTCATTTATACTCCTTCTCTGGTTCCACTTTGATTCATTCACACCATGGCTTTCCTGGCTCAGTGCACAATAGATGATCTAAAAGCTCTAGCAATGGATCTTGGAATCGAAGTGAGAAGCGATATGACGTTCTTAAGAATAAAAGACCTCATTACTAAAAGTACATCATATGATACTAATTTCTGTAAAACTCGTCTTGCTTTTATACAAAAGAAAGCAGAAGAGGAAAAAGCTGTCGAAGCTCAACGCGTCGAAAGGGAACGTGCTTTTGAGTTAGAAAAATTGAAAATTCAACTTGAAATGCAAACCATTTCTCAAAAGGAGACAGTTCTAGAAACTGATCAGCATAGAATGGATATTACAAAAGTTGTCCCAAGATTTAACCCAAAAGAAGATGAAATAGGGCTCTATTTGACAATATTTGAACGTCAATTAAGATTCTTAAGCATTCCAGAATCAAAATGGATTCCTTATTTGATAAGCTCATTGCCTATTGAAATAGCACAGCTTATTGCGAGAGAAGACGAGGAAGATTCACAAAATTACCGTAAAGTTAAAGAAATGCTTCTTAAACGATACCGATTAACTGCGGATCGTTTCCGACAATTATTTTCTCAACATAAGAAGAGCCCAGATACAACTTGGAGAGATTTCTACTTTGAAATATCAGCATATTTTGAGGGTTGGATCACAGAACTTAACATTAAAGACTTTGAACAGCTTAAAAGTCTAATCATTAGCGACCAAATTAAGAAAAAAGCCCCACCTGATCTTAAGGAACATTTTCTTGATTCATGGGCCAATTGGAACCAGCCTTTAGAACTAGCAGAGAAATTGGATTCCTATGAAAATAACCGCCAAGGTTCTAAGAAACTGTCAACTTCACATAACAAACAAAATTTTAGAAGTGACTTCGCAGTAACAGAGAGAAGGTCTAAGTTCCCTACCATATCAAGAGAAGACAAACAGGAAAAGACAGCGAGAAATGTATTCTCCAGGAAGACAAACTCCATCCCTGAAAGAAGAGCTGTTCAATGTTATGGATGTGGAACACCGGGTTATATACAATCTAAGTGTCCTACCTGCTCAGCTTCTAAAAGTGAAGATAAAGCGTCTGTAAACAGAATAGATTTATTTACTCTTGAATCTGTAATATCGCTTAAGAGTTTGATTGTTCTCAAAATTTGTGGAGTAGAATCTGCTGTATGTGCCGATACTGGTGCATCTCACTCTATTGCTGGAGAAAAGTTGTTCCATATGCTACAAAGCAAAAAAGTAAAATTTGAATCCAAGACGTTTTCTTTGACACTCGCTGATGGAACACAGAGAAACGTAGCTGCCTTGACTGCGATTGTAAATCTTGAGGTCGAAGGTAAGGTGATACCGACAGAATTAATTGTTTTACCGGAAGCAAAGGGAAACAGAACACTCCTAGGGACAGATTTTCTCCAGTCTGCTGGAATTGTTCTTGATGTTCCCAATGGTAAATGGCATTTTTGTGAAAAACCTCAGATCCAGTATTCTTTTTACAAGGTACCTCCCAACAATGAAAATTGCTTTGTTGCCGAATCAAAAGAAAAGATTCCTGAACTGTCCAGTTCCAGTCAAGCTCCCGAAACTTCGTCTAATATAAATCTTCGAAGTGACGAGGGTAGGCATCTAACAAAAGAACAACGTGACCAGTTAAACAGCGTACTACAAGAGTACAAGAGTTGCTTCGAACCAGGGGGAGAACCAACGCCGTTTTGTGAACACCGTATAAATACTGGAAATAATCCACCGGTTGCAGAACCACCTTATCGCATGAATCCTGCGAAAAAGGAATTGCTAAAAAAAGAATTGGACACTCTCTTGTCTGACGGTATAATTGAAGAATGTGAATCCCCGTATGCCAGCCCTGTCGTACTGGTTTCTAAACCTAATGGTAGTATGAGACTTTGTGTGGACTTTCGCAAACTTAACGCTATTACTGTTGCGGACACGTATCCCCTACCACGCATGGACGATTTGCTCACAGAAGCTAAGTCAACCACTTATATGTCAACTATGGATCTCAAATCGGGATATCATCAAATAAAAGTGCATGAAGCTGATCAAGACAAAACAGCTTTCATTTGCCCATTTGGAACGTACAAATATTTGCGCATGCCTTTTGGACTACGAAATGCACCTGCAACATTTCAACGCCTGATCGACAAATTTATAACAGGTCTAAAGAATGTTTTTGCTCTATCTTATTTAGATGACATTATTATTTTATCAGAGACTTTTGATAAACATCTGAGTGACTTACGAGCTGCTCTTGAAAGACTTTCTTTGTTTAAACTACATGCGAACAGAGAAAAATGCCATTTCGCTTGTGATCGCGTAAAATATTTAGGTCACTGGATAACATCAAATGGAATAGAAGTTGATGAGGAGAAAGTATCCGCAATTCAAAAAATTCCTGTTCCAACTAATGTGAAAGAAGTCCAGTCCTTCTTGCAAACTTGTTCATGGTTTAGAAGATATGTTCCAAACTTCGCAAATATTGCAAGGCCTCTTAGCAATCTTACTAAAAAGAACGTACAATGGATTTGGGGTCCTGAACAACAAGAAGCATTCGAAACCTTGAAGAAAAGATTAATGACACCTCCCGTGTTAAAACAACCAGATGGATCAAAGCCATTTCGTATCCGAACAGATGCTAGCAGTTATGCTCTTGGAGCTGTCCTTACCCAAGGAGAAGGTCCAGAGGAGCATGTTATTGAATATGCCAGCCGCCTTCTTATTCCAGCGGAGCAGAATTACTCAACTACAGAAAGAGAAGCACTAGCAGTAGTTTGGGCTCTTGAGAAATTTCGTGGTTATGTCGAAAACCAAGAAATTATAATAGCAACTGACCACCAGCCTTTAAAATGGCTTATGAGCATCAAGTCGCCATCAGGTCGTTTGGCAAGATGGGCACTTCAGATCCAATCTTTTAATCCCAAAATCGAATATACGCCTGGTAAGTCAAATGTCCTTGCAGACATGTTGTCTAGGCCTACTAATTTAAATGAAGATGTCCCTTGTGACGTATTTGCAGTATCAGCTGATTTCCCAGTAAGAGGGCCAAGAGACATCCGAGAAGAACAGTTGAAAGACGAAGAATTAAAGAAGATAATTGACTGCTTTGAAAGTAGTTCAAAAGATGAGAATTTTGCTAACTGGACAAGCCGAGGTTATTTAATGAACCAAGGTATTCTGTATCGCTATTCACCCGAAGTAGAAACAGAAGAAGCACAACTCGTAGTTCCTGTTCAGGAAAGAGAGAGAGTTTTGCAAGAGTACCATGATGCTCCAACAGCTGGACACTATGGGGCAGAAGGGACTTACAATAAAGTCGCCTGTCGATACTATTTTCCAGGAATGCGGAAATATATTGCGGAATATGTTAGAAATTGTCCGGACTGTAATCGATATAAACCGAGTAATCAAAAGCCAACCGGTCTTCTGAGAACTCCAGTATATGCACAGAGATTTGAAACTCTTGCTATTGATTTGTTTGGTCCTCTTCCTGAGACCTCAACTGGTAAGAAGTGGATTTTTCTCGTAGAAGATACCAGTACAAAATGGGTGGAGTTGTTTGCTCTTAAAGAAGCAACATCAGTAAACTGCGCAAAAACCTTAGTCGAAGAAGTATTCCTAAGATTTGGACTTCCACGTAGACTTATCAGTGATAATGGTTCACAATTTGTCAGTGCTGTAATGCAACAAACTTGCAATTTTCTTGGCATCAAGCAAGACCTTATTCCTCTGTATCATCCCCAATCCAACCCATCCTAACGTAAAAATAGAGATCTCAAACCCCGACTTGCCATACTAGTCAGAGATGAACACGACACTTGGGATGAAAAACTACCAATGATTCGCTTCGCACTAAACACTGCCAAATGTGAAACAACCGATCACACAGCAGCTTATTTGCAATTTGGTAGAGAATTAAGAACAACAGATGATGTCACACACGACTTAAGAGCCCTGATTGACAATGATAATTTCGTAGCCGAGATAACCCCATATCTCAAACGGTTTGCTCGTTTAACTGCAGAGATTAAAGATCACGTCGAGCAAAAGCAAGACAAGCGTAAAGCTTATTACGATCGTCGACGACGACAAGTTTTCCACATGCCAGGTGATCTAGTATGGGTGACATTGCATCCTGTTAGCAAGTCACAAAATATGAAAAGTCGCAAATTTATGCCCAAGCGGGAAGGACCTTATTTAGTGGTTACTAATCGTTCACCTACTACGTATGACATTGCTGACCCAGCAAAGCCAAATGAAGTCCTTGGGACTTACCACAGCTCAGCCTTACGAGCCTATGAACTTCCAGTTGCTAGAGACAGTGGAACTGTAGTACCTCTCCGGAGACGTGGCAGACCAAAGAAGTTATGTGCTGACTCTTCGCCGAGACGTCGTGTGAGCCAGAGGGGGAGTCTGTAACAGGACAACTTTTCCAGCCCGCCCCCTAGCGGTCACTTCCCA
>JAOUZG010023330.1:4442230-4460596 GCA_026289955.1 Argiope argentata
ATATATATATATATATATTCAATCGATCTCTGCGAATGTATTTCTGATTCCGAGAATGGTCAACGTTTCCCAGGATGCCTGAAGCGCTTCCACAAGATCCAATTACTTTTTACAAAAGTAAACTGTGAAAGGAAAAAGTAAATCAATCAAACGAAACAAGAAGATGAGCTGTCAAACAATTCAATCGAATGCAAAGAAGTTATCCTCCGAAAGTACAAAGATAACAGCAAAAAACAAGAAAGGAAACACTTTCGGCCGAAGCTCTGTTTGGGGTAATCTTTGCAGCTTCTTCAGCTCCTGTTCAAACACGGATTTCCTTTCATTTTCGAATGTTACATTTGCTCTTAAGTACGGCAGCGTTTATTTGACCAGTATTACTTGTTTTATTTTTCATCTCGCATTCTGCTCTCTCTCTTCGTGGATGTTCCTTCGCTTTCCTCTTCTTTTTTAATTGAGAGCGTGCAGGTTTGCAGCGGCGAGCTTGGCGATGACGGACGGTCGAGACGTTGCAGCCAAAAGCGAGAGATGGGACTTGAACTTTGAACGCCGTCGATTTACTGAGGGCGTCTCAAGACCCATTCGGCGCATTTGAAGGAAATTTGACTGCTCATCTTAAATTTAAAATAATTTTAGTCCTTTGAGCAAGCTGTTCCAATTTTATCTTTAAGATTAGAGAGAAGCTTTTTGGTTGCTCCGATATATTCAGCAAGAAATCGTAATCAATCAAACAAAACGAATAAAACAAATTGCTTCAAATTAAAAAAATAGTTTTTTTAAAATCCTTTTCTTAAGATAATATGCTTTTTGTGCCACATTTTAGAATATAAAGGATAATTATATCAAAGAGGCAGTGGTCTCTCGGAAATTTTCTTGCGTAGTCTTCACTAAAGATCTTATCCTCCTTCATCTGCATAAAATTGTGCGAAAGGCGTGAATTCCTAAAAAGATATTAGGGAACGATAGTCAAGTGGCATAGATTTTTTGCCAGAATCTGCTAAATTTACTGAATCTATAGCGATAATAAGAATTTCAGACGTCTTTTTTGTGACCATATTAACATGAAAATATACAAAACTATAGTTGTAGCAACAGGATAACATTTAGCATTTCATTAATTTATGCCATGTAAATGTCCTTGTATTTACATGCACATGAAAGTACACCAATAGATGAACACTTATTTAATGAATTTGGCTCAAAATTTGATTAATATATATATTTTAGATGTTAAACCGATAAATCAAAATTTTTATCTACCTGGCGATGTAAAAATTCTTGCATTTAAAATGTAATGATTGTTACAATCATGCTAGAAAATAAAAGTCAAATGGATCAGTTTAAAGCGGAACATGAATATGGAAATTTCAAACAACAAACCCCTAACCCCTTTAATTTTGCATAGAAACCGATTGAAAAATATAATGCGTAAAAGTTTAGAAATAAATTCTTTTGACATTGTAAATATTATTAACCTCCTGGCGACAGCATTTTTGATAACAAAATATCAAAAATGCTGTATGAGCAAAATAAAGGTATATTTAATAAATGTTTGTTGAAAGGAAATCAAATATATAACACATGTTTAGCTCTTATAATGTCAAATTAATTCATATTAAATGTGTGTGTGCATGTGTGATGGTTGGAGTGCTATAGGCTAGATATAGATCTAGAACTACGGAATTTGGCATGCATGTACGTTGGAAATAGAGAATTTGCGCCTCTAAGCGACTTTTTTGAAATTTCATTTAAAAATTAAATAAAATGTTGATGTTTTTCTGCGATAACATTCGAAAGCATGACAGTAAAAAAAATTTTTTTATAGCATTCTAAAATTTTTTTAAAAAATATCTTTTTATTTATATTAATGAATGTTTTATAAATTTGTTTCTATTTTCAATCGATTTTTAAAAACATTTTTAACATGTTTCTTAAACTTATTTCTGAAAGATACGTGAGAATTTTTAATGCATATTAAATATATCATGAATATAAAAATACAAAATATTCTGGAAAAACGCGAAAGATATTGATAAAAATAATTCTTAAAATTGCAGTTTTGGTTTTTCAAAATAGTGAAATGAAACTTTTGATCTCGTTACGAATAATTAATCGTTAAGCAGATTTCAGGAAAATGAGCTATTCATTTATTTAATTCCGAAAAGAATCTGTAATTTTTTTAAAAAAAAATACTTAAAATAACTATTAACATAAAAAGGAATGCCAAATTTGAATCGTTTTAAGTTAGATAGGTTACATTATTAGAAAGGTATGCTAGGCTGGAATAGCAAAGAGTACACAATATTTACGAATTTTAGGAAAGTTTACTGAAGAAATGCAAAGTAAAATCAACAGAAAGGCATAAAAATTTTAAAACAATATGAAATATATCTTAAGGAATTGAAATTAAAAATATTTGGTTAAAAGAGATCAAGTTAGATAAAAGGTTTCATTGAAATTTTAGCAACATTTCATGAAGGCGAACTAACTTGTCACCTAGGCTGGTTAATGTTTAATAAATTCTTTGCTATGGCAATGAATCCTAAAACCTAAAATTACGTTTAAAAATGCCCAAAATTAAAAAAAGTTTTGCGTATCCTTCTTTAAATGAACACTCGGAAAAATTATTTAAACAAAATAGATATTGCAAGGCACAGAATTGAACCAATTTAGTACTTTCAATTGAGATAAAGAAATGCCTTACAGTTAAACGGTGCTTGGATAAATACGAACCACAAAAACTGAAATTATGATTTATTTTATTTATTTCATGTTTAACTTACATTAGTACTTAATTTCAAATGTATATAAAGGGAAGATAATTTTAGGTGACTTTATTATTTACAAACCTTTTTCGTTTTGGTTAATATTACCTGCAACATATCAATTCTATACTTTTATCTTTAGAAAAAGGAAGCAATGATCTTTATCATAATTAAATATTCTCTAACAGGTATCTAACTAATTTATAAAAATCTTTTTTCGCAATTACATAATCAAATTCCCATCACTTAATGAGCAGCATTTTGTAGTTGTAGGCAGACAAAAATCAAAAGTTATCGCTTAAAAAATGCATTTTGAAATATTATGCTCATAATTTTCTTTTGACTATTCCTTAAAATACTAAAATTGGTTTCCGTTTGGCATCTGATAGTTTACCTAGTGGCGGGCATATGGGTGAGAAAGTATTATATTGCTTTCTTGGAATAAATAGCAATGCTCTGGGGCCAATTTACCTCTACTCCAATGATGACTAGAGATTTCTTTTAATAAACAAAGGATAAAATTAATTTTCATAAATTATTTGAAGCTGGTGTGCTGGCTTGCGGTCCCGCGTCTTCTCCATGATCATGACGTCCTTGTTCGGGCACGGTTGTTCTTCATCTATGTTTTATCTGAGATTTAAGTGAGTCCCTCTCCCCTGTAAAAAGGGGTTGCGCAAGCGAATGTGACGCATGAGTAGTTAAGGCATATTCTTGGCCCCAGATGGTGCTACTGAAACAAGAGACACTCTCTCGGCTTCAAATCGCTGACTTTATCAGCGTCATTCTATGACAAGTGCCATAAGAAGAAAAAAAATATTTGATGCAAATATCAGTTATTTTCAGGTAATTATTTATAGGCATTAGGCAAAAATTGTATCTGAATAATATTATTTGCTCATTTCTACAGAATAATCTGCTGATTCAGGCGATTTTTCTTTACTATTATCAGTAGATTCCTTACTATCATTAGCAGATTCCATATTCCATACGGCCATATTTTAAAAGGAATTCAAAAATAAGTTTAATTTTTAAGCTATTTTAATCAATAAAAGTAAGCCTGAAATATTTTAAAATTTATTTTTCAACGGTTATTACAATGTCATAATCTGAATTAAAATGTCAACTCCTCATGAAAACTTTCAATAACATTTATTCTGAAACTACGGAGAGATAAAGTCTCGAAATTCTCCTTCTAAATGAAGATTCCTAAAAGAAGATGGAAATTTCTATCTTCTTTTCAAATTATTATAATCTGTTGTCTACTTATAAGCTTTAATTGCTATCTTTTCTTTCTAACCTTATCAACAACAAATTTAAAAATCACACATTCACATATAGTAATGCTTAGCGTAATTGATTTACAAGATAATTGCAAGTTAATCGGATTAGCTTCTCATGAAGTGTAATATCTTGTTAGTTGACTTATGCAATCCGAATCAGAGATGTGCTGTATTTGGATCCTAACTGATTAACTATCCCTTGACCCTGAGGAGGCGGTGGCTCACCTTCGATCTCAGTAGCCAAGACAGGAAAACTTAAAGAAATAACAAGAGCATAATAAATATCAATGTGTTGACCCCCCCCCTGGTTTATTAAATTGAGGTATTTCAATTTCTAATAATATTTCATTTAAAAGCTTTCTTCCTGGAAGAGTTCTCTTTCAAGTCGAAGGGGAAAACGAGAATCTTTTACAGATAGGCTGAAAAATACACTGGAGGTAATCATATTCCTTTGATTAACTTGCCTCCATTGCTAGCAGCCGTGGTTTTTTTTTAACATTCATAAAAATTCACATTACATTTTAATTCCAAATTATAAACAGATATTTAAAAAAAACTTTCAAAGCGTTGAAAGTTTATTGAATACTTAAAATATAAGTAGAATAATAAATGCAGAATTCTAAAGCTGAAGTCTGTAAAACTGAGACACATTTCCGGAAAAAAAAGTAATTATAATGATTTTTGAACCAATTATTAAGTTCCAATATTTAGTATTTCTAAATCCATGAATTAGCTGCGTGATATTATTTAACAGATTTTCTGGCATTGAAGACATAATGTAAAGTTCTTTAAATTTAATCTTCAGAACTAAAACAAAATAATTAAAAAATTATAGAAACCCAATTTTAGAACATATTTTTTCAAACAATGGATATTATAGAACATATTCACACCTATAAGAAATTAATTGCTGAAAGCATATAAATATAAATAATTATCAATATCTCTTTCTTTATAATTCATTGGGGGTAAATATCACTATTTACAGATAAATTGTTAAAGCCAAAATTATATCTCGTTTACTCAATAACTAGTTTGTTGTGTTCACAACAAATAATTCGGTAATAGAGAATCAGTCTCAATAAATAAACTCAATGTGACGTCAGAGAGCCGCAAAGTAATAAATGGGAATATAACTCTGACTAAAATCTTTGCATTTTGTAAAATCTAAATGCAAAAGTTTTATATATTTTTTAAAAATTTCAAAATTATTACTTTTAAATTACAAGACAAAATTATTCAAACATATTTCGAACTTTTATGAAACTTATATTATTTTATTTCTATATTAAAATTCATTAAATTCATAATATTGGAATGTGGTTTAATGTTTTTTATTAAATATTCGGCAACAATTAATTTTAAAACAAAATCTTACTTTAATTATAATAAAAATAAAATTTACTTAAATAATTGCTTGCTAGTTAAATTCTATAAATTCATTATTATTTGAAAAAGGTTAATCGGAGAAAGATTCCTTTTCAAATAATTTTATACCTACATACAAATCAACTTTTCCCACTTTATTTGCCATAAATAGAATCGGGGGGGGGGAAATTACATCAAATTTATTTATTCTTTATCGTACTTGAATTCGAAACAAGTACAACTTGTAAAAGCTACTCTTCTCAAAGATTATGTAAGTAATAAACTTGATAACATAACCCAGTAACATTAAGATATTTCATTCTTTGAAGTAACTTTTGATATTCGTAATGGCCTAAGGATTAAGATGATTTTTTTATCCTTGCTCCTTAAATATACTAATGCCCACGATAAAAAAAACGAAAGAAGGTTCTCAAACAATCAAGACTAATAATAAAATCGCGTGGTTAAAACAAATAGAAATCGTGAATGTTTTATAGTCCTGCCATCGCGTATATCCAAAATCAAAATTTAATGCTAGTGACTCTCCGAAAATATAATAATTTATTGACTTGATTTATTACTACTGTAATAACTGAAGTGTTTGAAAATTAGTGAAAGTAAATATTCTGAATTATTTTAATCATTTACTTGAGATTTACAGTAAATGAACTTGGAAACCTTCCAGAATGATTTAATCTTAAAAAGAATTTTTTTAAAAAAATCTTTGTTTCGGAGCTCTCATTAGCGTAGTGTCTGGCACAACAAAAATTCGTCTGTAGTTCAACTCAGATGTAATGGAGAACTATACTTTTGGTTCTGTTATGAAATCTCAAAGTTAATTCTGTTGAAACTGGACTTTTCCGAATGGAAAAAAAAATTACTAATTGAGTGGTTCATACCTAGAGTCTTGTAAGTAAGCTAGATCTAAATTATTTTTCACATGTAATTTATTATCATGTCAGAACATGATGTTGTTTTTGGGATGAGGTTTTTGATGCCGACAAAAATCCATAGGCGAATTTTTTTTTATTATCTGCACGAGCATCTAAAAAAAATCAACTTTTAATAACGTGTTGCCATTGTATTTACAAAAGCTCTGATTTAAAAAAATAAGTTAATGATTATCGCAAATAAAACTTAGAAAACTATCATTTTGAGTCCGTGATTAGATGAAATGGAATAAACAGGAAATGTGATATTTTTTTTAACAATAAATGAGAGACAACATTTTTTTTGGATCTTTTTCGAATACTAAAATGACTCATTCGATGAAACAATTAAAATGAATAAAAATATAATTTAACTTGCACGAGCATGTTTTGTTTGGCCGTTCAAGAAATAGGAATATATGCTTAACAGATTTCATTTATTATTATTTTTTTATATTTAGTCTGTTTTATTATATGTAACTAAATTTCAATTTTATCAAGCTACAAGAAGTCGCATATCTATTGGCACAGTGGCATTTGTATCGCTTATAAAATTTGCTGAATAACATTTTAGATGTTTTTCGGTCTGCTCTGCTGCATGAGGATGATGGCGCGCCACGCAGCAGAATCACATCTTGCAGGCGTGAGAATATATCAAAATCCTCCGATACACCCAACGAAAAGAAATTCTTGCCGAAAACTGTGATTCTGAGGCGAGATTGGCGAAGAGAATTTTTGGATGAACGAGTCATCTGCTTCAATCAAAATTAATGACGCGACAAATACAGAGCGAAAGTCGGTGATCATTTCTGGAATATACAAAAAAAGAAACAGCACAGTTCTTGGCGACAGCTTCAGGCTTCAGAAGTGGTTGAGCGCATCATTTAAAGCGTTTTTTGGTGAGTAATCTTGCTTTCAGCATCCGTCATTCACATCGATTCGGTGAGGCAACGGCTTGTTTACACCGGATTATAATCTCTGTTTACTTTCTGATTGCTTCGTTTTATCGAAATTATCGGGGATGACAGCATGCATCGTAATTGTGAAACATTAAAAGTAAGATAGGATGAATTTATTTCCAGGCTGCTCAACGGCTCGAATAAAATACATCGAACAGAGACGAATTTAAAAAATTTGTTAAAATAATCGTTTAAGAATCTTTTTAGTTCAATTAAGACGACGACGTTAATATCTTTACACGGATTAATTTTCGACATTAAACTTTGTTTAAGTTGTGATTTGAATGAAAACGGAATTTCAAGGAGTAAGAAAATATTATTTAAAAAAACCACCAGAATCGAGAATCGGTTTTTTTTCTTCTGTAATAAATGCGTGGTGTTAAATTTATACTAATTGGAGGGGTTTGCCTTCGTTATTGTGATTAATTTTTGTTGTAATGTGATTACTCATTTGATCTGCATTAATTTTAGATGTTTTAAATTAATTTCAAAACATTTAGTTATTCTTTTGCTCGTCATTACACATTGTGAGAATTTAAAAAATGCTTTTCTTTAAATTTATTATTATGACATAGGTTTTATATATTTTTACAATTTTTTATGCTTTTTTTTACTTTGGTAAGGAAATTTTTTATTAAAAGTAAACCTTTCAGAGTTTTTTTTAACGGCTTTCCTTTTCTAGAATACATTTTTTTGAAAATATTAATTTGAATTGGTCTTAAGAATAATTAGATATTTTTTAAAAATTTTATGCTATTTTTATTTTTAATCAAATTATAAACAGATTATAAAATCTCATTTTCAAAATATGAAAGTCAAAGTAATTTTTATAATTATTTTTAGTTTGAATACTTTATTAAATAATGTTTTTAAAATTAATTTTTCATTTATTCTTTTCCTTTAGTTCTTATTATTAGATTTATTTTAAACTTTAGGATGAAGGTAAATTTTTTTCAATGAAAAACAACAACAGCAACCTGGGTAATGAAAATGTAAAGGCAGCTAGAGCACCCTAAATTCGTTGGAGCCTAACTCTCTCTTGCTAGTGAGGTGTAGAAGTTTGGAGAGGGGGTGCCAGCTCGGATGTCGGCCTTGTATTCTGACAACGTTTCAAACATATGAGAATTATCCCGAAATAGGCTAAGAGTGACTTTTAAACGAACATCCAATTAACTGAATTTGACACAAAGAGATTGCTCATTAAGGCAAAATAAAATAAATATTTTAATTGAAAAAATAATAAATAATTTGTATGTATTTAAACAATTTAAAAATTGTTCCAAGATATACCAACTACATGTTGGTTACTAAAAATTTTTTAGCATCAAACAGGATTCGGCTAAAGTAGCATTTTATCAAACACGTTTTCATGAATTTATCTTATGCTTTGGAACAAACACGATGCTCTTGCTTCTAATTGGTAGCCTAGAAAAGTATTTAAAAAATTAAAATTTCGGAAAAAGTCTCTTTTTTTTAGATTTTACAGTATTTCTGAATAAGAAAATCGATTCCTTTTCAAAATATTTGAAAAATTTATTCAATATTTATTTATTATAAATAATTTTACTTCCAACCATGTTTAATAAAATTCATTTTCTCATGCATTTAGGATTTCTGTAATAAATATAAAACAAAAAATAATAATAACTACACAAATAGCACTGGAAGAATAATTTGACATTTTGAAGGTGTCCGTGATTATAAAAAGATAGACACACAGGTCCGAAATAAAGTACATTCAAAGGGGTGGGGCAAGCCTGAGAAATTAGTGTTATACATATAAAATCTCCCCCAAAATATACAGGGACATAATATTGCATACTTTAAGGGGAAAAAATCTTTTATTTGCAAAAAATATGTACTCGTTACTGGAGCCCAAACTAAATTTCTGACAATTCCTCAAACCCAGAAAGGTGCACGAAAGGAGCGATATCTCGCCAAATGTGCCAACCGCCATACGTGAGAAAGGTGCGAATCCAATCCGTTTATTAGCAATAATTGCTTGTTTGTAAGCGAAGGTTGCGACCTTCCTTGTCTGTTGGCTTTAGGTTGTCGACATTGCAATTCTATTAACTGCCTTTTACTCCACACCCATTCATAGTTCCACAGGAAGTGGAGTACACTCCAGCCGTGAGGGAGGAGAAGGCATTCGGGACGACCCCAAGATGAGGATTTGGTGAAAGATTACACGTGAAGTCTGTTATTTTTTTTAATGTTAACAAAGCGGGCCACGAGGTGCAGTCAAATTTATTTTTGAATATGGCATTGCGTTAAAAAAACGCAGCTATGTATTTGATCATGCATTGAGAGGGTCAACGTTCAGAAGGGAATTCTTTGATTAAAGTTTGAAAAGAAAGATGTTTAGGCGTGGCAAGAGGTGAAGGCATCCAGATATTTGAAGAATTAAGATATATGACATGAAAAGTCTCAAACCCAAATGCTAGACACGAGAATTTATATGCATGAGTGACCATGTAACAAATCCCTAGATTTCTACTAAACGACAGTGTGCACACGTTGATACTACTTTCGATGGATATTTCGTTTTAAAAAAAACTGTTTTCTCTTAGACGACTATGAAAGTGTTCACAGATTAATCTGTCTTATATATTTGAAAAGATATTTTGAAAAAAATGTCGTATTTAAATTTTCTCAAAACGATAATGGGATTCACTTACTTATATCAATGAACTGAGACATGATTAAATCAAACTTCGAGAAAACATGTTTGTTTCTATGAGGCTTTGTGTATATACTTTTACTAAGGTTAACCTAAACACCATTTTCCCTTTTTCAATTAAACGAATATTTTGAAGGAGAACTTGGTTACATTTATAATACCTGACCTAAAATCTATCTTCAATTCTTTTCACTTTAATGAATAATAAAAATTACTGAAATCTTCCGACAAAAAAAAATCTATAGTGGATTTAAATCTGGGTCTTCGTTTTATATCAAAATTTAGAGGGAAATTTTTAGGGTGCTTCCAAAATCAACATATTCCTTTTTTAAATGATTGAATTAAAATAAATTTCATATTCATCTCAGTGCATGCATTTTAAATCACGCTTGATTTTAGACAGTAAAAATGATAGAATACTCATAAAAATGGGAAAAATCACATGAAGTAATATCCTGAATCATTAAAATCGGATTAGCCATCGAAATAGCCTTATGTTTACAAAAATTCATAATTAAATATAAATCGAGAGATTTTATGCTCGAATGATCAGAAGCGATTGTTAAACTTCACACTTCAAGACTTTGAACAAAGATACTTTTGAATTCAGAATGGAAAGCATCTAATGCTTTCGCAATAATATTTGGTTAAATTTCTCACAGGAAGAATACCTATTACAAATGGTTCTTATAACACGACTTCGGAAAAATTCTGAAAAATTCATCAGACTGCTGGTGATGGTTTCTATAATTCTTCACCCATTTATTTTGCGAACATGATGATGAAAATTATTGATAGAATTTTAATAAATGTGTGGCATGTACAGATACAGAGTTGTCGGTAATATCATTTTAAGCCAATAAAATTTAAAATAATGTGATATAGATACGGAATAATGTGTAACTATAGTAAAGTGATTATCTTAACTAATTACGAGATTAATTTATTAAACATAGGTTATGGAGCTACTATGAACAAAACAAACCTTTTCTTGTACTTTTATAATAGTATGGAGCGCATTTTTTAAATGGACTTTTGGGTCGATTTTCTTTATTTTTTAAAAAATCATTTTTATGATTTTCTTACTTGACGTAACAAGGATTGGATAGGGACTTTAAGTCAGAAAGAATATGTTGTAAAAAAATATGCGTCAAACAGACAAAAAAAATTACTAGCTCTAAAATAGACCTAACCGTTGCCAGATAGATAATCAGTAAATTAACTACTCCTTATTAATCTTTTAAAATGTCAATGAACTGTTCAAACAAGACCCTACTTAAATTAGTCGCTAAAGGTAGCAAGTTTAAAATAATTTATGTAAAACTTTTCATTTTAATCCAAAAGTACTCTAATATCCCACGCCTAGGGACATCGATTTTTGATGCTCTTCCGCCAAAGACGATAATTGGTTTTAGCTAATTAGAATAGCTTTCCTGACAATTATTCACTCCAAAGTTTTATGCACTTCTACAATTATTGTGTCAAAATCATATAAAAATTTCATTAATCTAGCTTGGAGTTATCATGTTCACATACACACGAATAGACAAATTCCATCTAAAATTTCTTAAATATCTGTAATAGACTACCAACTGAATGAACAAGAGTGGACCAACTAAATTGACATAAAAGGTGTCTACAGATCAGCAGGCTATTAAGCAACAATTGTATGAGATATGGATAAGGAATTTTGATGTCTAAATTATACACCTAATTTAATTCACCTAATTTGGCTTAGGGCAGACAGAGAGCACAGGGACAGACAGACTTTCTGACTCCAATTATTGTCTAAGAAAGAAGTTTAAAATTTTAGTGTACTGATTACATATAAAGTTCCATCAGCCCAGCTGATTGCATTTTTATTCTTGTTCACAAATAAACAAAATAATAAAAGGTCTTTTTTGGTGTTATTTTTTTACTTACAGAATTCTGAAGTTAGGAAATTTATCAATATTTTGATATAGAATTTTTTAAAAAAATTATATTATTATTTTTCAATACTTTGAATAAAAGAGTTTACAAAAATTTTCGAAAGAAATAATCGATCGCGAAGTTCACATATTAAATATTTTTCAATATATATATTGCCAAAATCATCACTTGATTGAAAAAATTATATAAAATGTTTTAAATTATTCATTTTTAGGCTACAATTACCCTATTAAAATAACTAATTTCGTAATTCAAGGCTTATTCATCAATATTTATGTAGTTACCTTGGTAACCTGATAAATGCTTTATTCGATTACAATTTTTTTAACTGCTCGTGATTAGCACTACAGTAATAATAAGTATTATCTAATAAAATATATTGTAATTTCCCATTTTTAACCTGGTCTATTTTTAAATATTTAGCCCTTTATTTAATTTTTTGTAAATTTATTCTTACATATATTATCCAGCAAATTTTTAAAAACATTTTTGTAAACGACATTATATATATTTTTTAATTAGTATATTTCGAGCTCATAACTTTAGTATGTTCTAGATTCTTTATTTATATATACATATATATACTTATTTTCCGAGTATTTCTACTTTTATTTTTAAAAAATGGCATTCGACACGGCAAAGGTTCATCGTAAGGAGTACTAGTAACTGCTGCGGAGAACTATTGATACATAAGTCTTAAAAAGGAAAAGGCTACTATGTTCATTAGAATTGAAAAATATGCAAATTAAGAAATTATGCAGGAAATAAAATTTTCAAATCAAATTCATTCATGCTTGTTGGTGACGTCACTTCCTGTGAAAACGGACGCTTCTACAGGAATTGTGGGATTAGATCCTTTTCCGTCACGGGCGCAGTGATCCCAAACTAAGTGTGAGAGTCTTCAGAAATTAATGGTCCTTGATCTCTTCGAAGGAAGGGAAGACAGGGTGAGAATAAAATATTACTTTCAATGAATTCGTTCTAGTATACCAGCTACTTTCTTTGCGAATTATACTCCTTAAAACCAGTATTAAAGTTTTTATCCGCATTCTAAATGTGCTATTCTGAGTTATTTGTTACATTAAAGATTTTCGAATGTTGAGGCTAGATTAATATTAAAGTATATTATTTTGCGATATAAATAGTACTGCTGTTTAAAGTTTGTCAACCCTTTTTAATTCAGTGAAAAATCTGTTCCATTTCTAAAATTAAATTAGAGGAATTTGATGTTTGACTATGCAATTAAATAAAGGAAACGTTAAATTCAAACGATTAAAAAAATTGGATACTTCAGGTTTCCATTGCTCTTATTTGGAATAAAGTAACGATGAACATTAAAATTTGGATATGCATTTTAATAAAGTTAAATTAATTCGCATTTAAGGGCAATAGAATCACTGTAATTTATTTCTCAATGTGATACTCGAAAAGTTTAATGTGAATTGATGTCTTTGGTATGTCTTATGAATATAACCTAAATCTAATTCTAACGGTTGGATCGCGAATTTCAAATTCTTGCTTCTGTTTCCTTTAAATCATTTTTTTAAAATTATCTGTAAATATATTTTTTTCACTGATAATAAAGCAAGTCATTTTATGAATCTTAAAAACTTTTTGTCAGTTTCCTTCTTACTCACAGCGCAATTTTCAATAATTTTCAAGTAAAGAAAGAAAAGAAAAATTAGAAATATTCTTATTGTAAATAATTTCCTCTGAACTAATTAGATAATATACATTTAATTTCCTTTTTTTGTCATTGATTGGCATAGCATCCAAATTTATATTTCATTTTAAGAGATAAGGGAAATTTACTTTTTATAAGGTTGGCAAAAAGAAAGTAATTTCTTCAGTGCTAGCTACCTCTGACTATCTCTTCTAACAAAACATTAATTATTATCTAAAAGATTTTGAATTTTTCAGCCTTATTCCCTATCAAAAAGATAGTTCCTATCGCCTACAGTATGGTTCCCTATCAAAATGATAACCATACTGTAGGCGATACCAGAAAATTTATAGTCCCACTTAGTAATTCGTGACTATGAATAATGCATAAAAATCAAAATAAGACTAAGACTGGATAAGACTAATGAAATGATTCAGTACACAAGACACTTTTATAATAGAGAAAAAAAATATCAAACACAATTCAGTAGTCACTTTCGGACATTTAATAATACCTAATTTCATTTATATATATACATTTTTATAGGCTTTTCTTAAGGATAGATTTAGCTCAGCAGGGCCAAAAATAATTTTTAAGCTGGTTAACACAAACTAACGCTCCTTTTTCGAACATGTTTAGCTAAGGAGAACCAAAAGTAAATTTTGTCCTAGTTAATGTTAACTAATTAGATTTGATCACTACAGATAACCAAATGATTCAGAAATCACAAGCGGACATTCATTTTTTAAAATGTAATTTCAATAATTTTTTACTCTGCTTCTTTTCCTAGGCAAAGGTGTAGCTCAATAAGGCCCAAAGTAGTTTTTGTGCTAGTTAATTTTAACTAATCCCTTTCGATCAACACAGACGCTACTAATGTCAATGGTTACGCCTGGGATTGAGATGCACTTTAATATGGTCTAATCATGATGGCTTCCTAGAAGTGAATTCCAGTCACCTAATTCGAACTGAACACTTAAAATTATAGACTTTAACAGCGTCACTGATGCGTGGTCATGCGCCAATTATCGCCTTCAGCAAGGTCTACCGAGTGAGGCATTCTAGTCCACTGTCCCACTGTCTGCGAAATGCACGACTCTCCGCTTAAGTGGAGGATTCTTTAGTTGCCATTCCCTTTCGAATGAATTTTTCTTTTTTCACCTTATTGTCACTCGAAAAATTGTTTCACGGTTGCACATAGAAATTAAATAACTAAATCAAATATTTATCAAAAACAAGTTTGATTTTCGAACACTTACATGACAAATACTGATTGCATTTTTTAAGTACGATCATGGGAATTGATCATCAGGTTTTTGATTTCTTTATTTATCTAGTGATTCTTTGACAAAAACTCTTAACTAATACCCTCAATAAATTTTCAAAAAGGACGAAGATTGAATTGCTGTAGCTAAACGAAAAAAAGTTGCAAAATTCTTTCACGAATATATTATGCTGACTAAAGAGGGTTTTTGTTAGTTATTATGTTGCATTGGAAGGGTGGAGCATCTGTTATTGATGTGTTTGCTCTCTTTAGAGCTTTGACACAACTACCACTTGATTAGGCTACTTTTTCTCAACAAAATGACGCAAACTATTTAAATTTTACAAGTTAATATACTTTATACATTGTCTAAATCTTACAAGAACGGATTAAATCCCATCAGTTACTAAAAAAATAGTTTTTTTTCATACTCTCATTATAATATGTAAAAATATGTAGAAATACATTCCATTTCAGTTGGTACAAGAAAGTAATAATTTTCAAATAAGCATTTTTTTTTTTTAGTTACAGACGTTAAAAATGCAGCACCATAAAATTATTCATATTTACACATAAGATTATACAAAGACTATACTACTAAGACATTAGAATTTCTCTGCCCTCGAGCTCTAATGTAGCCTGCTAAAAGTCAAATTGGATCTTTAATCATCCCGTAAAGACAATTGATTCTCTGTTTAATATTATCACAATTTGTGTTGTGAGTAAACTTATTGCTGATGACGGAAATTGGGATAAACTCCCCGGCTGTCTTAAGAGATTACTGGCCTTTATTTTTTAAGGATTTTCAAGGGAAAAAAAAATTCTTGTATCTTTAGAAAAAAAAAAGCACAAATTTTAATTTGAGATGTGGGTTTCCATCAGCCGCTCTCTAAATGATGGACAAAAAAAGTAATTAATATAATTTCAAGATCTATCTGTAATAAACTTTATAAAATAGCGTTGATAAGTAAACTTCTTAAGAGTTACATTGATGATTGACTTTGATAGTATATATAAGGAATTGGAATTATTATTATTAAAAATATGGAATTATTCAAGTAGATTGGCTATAAAAAACTTAAAACATGATTGTAAAAAAAAGGGGGAAAATCTTATGCTGATTTTATTAAATTCACATGTGACATCAATTTATGAAAAATAAAATTTTAAAAAAGTATTAATTTTCCTATATCATTCAATAAGGTAGTATACACTTGATCTCAACTCAATGAAACAATAACAAAAGTCAAAATTGCTAAGTTGAATTAATGTGACACCAACAGTATTTTTGTTCACTATGTTCTCAAATGTTCCAAAAGATGGATTTTTTTAACTGTATGTTTTACAGCAGAATACAGCTGTTAATTGTTAATATATTTTTAATGTGATCCTTTCAAAGGGAGGATTATCATTTCCACTTTCACACCCATACCTTTTAGATTAACTTATAATAATTAATTAATTAAAAAAACATTTGGAAAGATATCAGGGGAATTCTGCGCTATCCATGTAGGAGGCCTAAATTAATCATCAAATGTTTCACTTTCTGATCAATTCACAGCGATTGTTGTTGTTGTTTCTAATGATACTTGCCGCTGACTATCTCGCTGATGCTGTCAGCGATTTTAAGCTGAAGGTGTGTCTCTTGTTTTAAGTTGCGCTAATTAGGGCTAAGAGTACGTCTTTAGATACTCACACATCACATTCACTTGCTTAGCTACATTTTACAAGCGGACTCACTCACACACCTCACAGATAGAACATATAAAGAGCAATAATGTCCTTACCGAGACTCGAACGCCAGAACGCCTAGATGACAGGGAAGACACGCTATCCCAGTGCCAGGACAACGTTATGGCTATTGTTAAATACGTAAATAAGGTTTGAGTTCATGCGAAAAGTTTTCTAAATTTTATCCAAAAAATGAGACGTCAGAAAATATGGAAAAAAGTTTGCTGGAATTATGGACAAATATTTTAATTATTTTTCAAAATTGCGAAAGGTGATCTCACTGATTTGGCATTATTTAAGACATTTGATTCGGATAATTCCATCGAAGATAAACACTATCCCCATTCCCATGCTATGCTATTTATAAAATAGGGACTTTGGAATTAGGATTTTTTTCTCTGATCAACCTTTTTTTTCTTTAAAGAGATTTGAAGAATCACAAGCTTCATTTTAAATAGTGTGCTGCCTAAAAGTTACAAATCAACAGTATACAGGGAATATAATCATTTCGAAATGTAATCAGATGAGAGGAACCTAAGTCATCTGTCACCGGTGAGAAAAAAAAGTTTAAATCCTATGACTTCAGCCGAAAAAAACTTGCGTTCAAATTGAACTAGTTCCAAAGTCAGGATCTTTCCATTAAACAATCACTGATTAGTTTAATTGAATCAATGTCCCACTTCCGAAACCAATGTCTTTTCTACAAACTTTACAAACTCTTCGCTTTAACAAACTTTCAAAACAATGTCGCTTTTATGCTTTAACAAACTTTACAAACTTTTATTATTATTAAATGTATATTAAATGCGAAAGCATTCAACTCCGAAACCGATACATTACCGCAAAATCACCATAACTCGAATAACTCGTGTTAGACACACTATAAGAGTTTTAAATGGCTAAATATTGTTTATATAATAGAATATTTTATACCTTGATAGGATTCTTGTATGTATATTTTATTCATTTTTAATGCAGTATCCATATTGAAGTGCTATTTAATTTAATTATTAATTAGGTTTATTTCAAAAGAACCTAAATGAAGGCTTTTTATAAATTGAAAGCGAATGTTTATATGAAACGCAGATTTAAGATTAGTGATGCTTATCACTTTTGAAGTCAGATTAAAATTACATAGTTGCCTGTAAATCAAAGTAACTCTTTTTAAGGTCTAAAATCCCGGATTAACCCCATTAATTTGGTCGCTTAATATTCATCTTTTAGTAAGCTAATTCTTCAAAAGAATTCGAAATATGTAAGCAGTAGAAACTTAGTCATATATTTCGTAATGTCCTGAAGAAATACTAATTAGTTGTTAAGCAGTAATTAAATTTCTTATCGAAACAAGGTCATAGGAAAAAATTGCGAAAAATATATTTCACAAGGAACAGATATACATTCTATATGACAGACATTTTTTTATAAAAACGTTAGCAAATCCAGTGAGTTAGAAAATTTTTAGCTGCACTAAATATTATATGAGTGAGTTAGAAAATCTAGCTGCACTAAATATTATATGCTAATATAAAAATTTTCCTTTGAAAAAAGGGTAGAAGATTTTTTCCCATCACTTTTCCCAATACTTTCACACAAAGATAATGTGTAGTAAAAAAATATCCGGTGTAGTATATAATAATTATATATCATTGGGATACTGAAATAAAAATATTTAACATTTGTTCTGGACAGATTCGAAGGTAATATTTTCTGAATCTGGGCTGATCACATTCAAGAAATATGACTTATTCGCAATATATATATATATATATATATATATATATATATATATATATATATA
>JAOUZG010023330.1:4463283-4493452 GCA_026289955.1 Argiope argentata
TATATATATATATATATATATATATAGTATGAGGCAATGGGGGGGCATTTTCGATTCGGTATTTAGAACAACGGCCCAGAGCAGAGCAAAGGCGTGAGGCAAGAGCCTGGATTTTGAGGCCGGATGAAAATACGTTCAAAGAGCGATTCCATTAAATTCCATAATTTGAGTGGAATACACATCTTAAACTTGCCCTTATAAAACCTAATGACACTTCTAATTATCTAAATGAAGCCAATTTCAAATGAGATTTGCTTTTTACTGTTTTCATAGTTCAAAATGCATTTTCTTTAATTACCCGATGACCTGAAAATTGTTAGTGAGAAATATATTCGACTGTCAGTTGGATTGTTTTCTCCATCTTTTTTCCTCTGATCCTATGCCTGTGGTTCCGAAACGATGCGGCCCGTTGGTTTTCCCTTACTAAAACACGACAGTTATCGTTGCAACAACTGTCCTCGTTCTGTCTCTGTCCTACCAAAATCGTTTTGCAACTATTGTGAAGGGGCGCATTGTGTTGTTATGATTTGAACCTTTCTAGTAATTGCGCACATTGATGTTTAGATTATAACCAGCGAGAGTGGTCTTCCACGAATTAAAAAGCTTAAACACCGAAATAAGTTTGAAATTATTATGTGATTTAAAAGTACGCATTCAAGAAAGAAGTAGAACCAGCAACTCTTTAGCTGTATTTGCCACATCCACAAAACATTTCTAGTGAAATCTAGTGGATTTTCTTCGGCTTTAAAAACCGAAATTATTGCTATCTTAAAAGATCGACAAAAAATCAATCCTACATTGAATTTCGTTTAAAATTTGCAGAAATCTCCACTGTACTGAATAAATTTTGATCACCTTGTTCTTTACGTATTTTAGTTTCGGAGATAACTTGTACTAGAATAGACAAATTTACACAAAATTTGTTTATAGCTATTAAATTTCGAAAGTACCATTTAAAATTTTTGATAAAAACCTTTCATTTTTTTCATACTGTTTCATATTTTTTCTTTCAATCAGAATTAATATGAAAGCTAATTTTATGAAAAGGGGAAAATCAAAATCGATAAAGAATTCGTACCGAATGACGCTGTTGAGGAAATGAGAAAAAGATGTAATCTCTCATTTTATTCAGAATTGTTCCCTTTTCGCAGATATACATACATAAAATGTACCTAGAATTTAAATAAATATTTAAGCAGATAGTGCGTATTTTAATGCTTTATTATCTGTTATTTTTAATGCCAAAGTTTAAAATTCATTTTTAGATCGTTGTTTATATCTTGGTGGTATAAGTGTAAATTAGAAATTATATTTTCGAGAAGAAGTCTATAATGGTTGGATTTGTTATAACTTAAAAATAAAATATTAATAATTTTAATATGTAGTATCTAGTGTCTATTTCTTTCACTTTTACCAAGTTTAGAAACCTTTATAAAAAATTACACTGCCAAGATTGAATCTTGAAAATTAAAAATTATTTTATTACAGTTAACAAGCGCTTTAATCTATCAAAGCATATAAAATAAGTTTTTATTATCAACATTTAAATCTATGGCTTTCTGCTTCTGATAAAGATTATGCTATCAAATCCTCGGTCTAGATGATATTTTCATGGACGATTTACTGATCCATTTCTCCTAAGAAAAGAAATATACAGATTTTTTGTTGCTTATTCCTGCGCACAGGATATTCCGTTTTACTACACAACCTAAATAGAACTATTTGATCGATACTTTTAAAAAACTCAGCGATTGCAAAAATAATTTACATGAATATTTTTTCGAGTTGAATGTCCTTTTTAATTTTAGTTTAGGCATTGTTACTTGATTTTTAATAAGTAAAAACTTAATGCGTTTGGGGAATAATTCATGTGTCTTGGAATTGAATGCTCTCTTGCACTTTAAAATTAGGTACTACTATTAGATATTCTATATACTAACATAATGTTATTAAAATAAAGCATGTGTAAGTAAACTTATCAGTACTAAGTTTATTGAGTTAGAAAGAATACAAGTAGAAGTAGTAGAAAATAGTAAAGAAAAGGGAAGACTGGACAGCATCTCAAATGACGATAATGAAAAAGGATTAAAGAAATGAAAACTAAATTTTTTTTCACGCCATTAATAAATATGTATAGTCATTTCTAAAGCAAATGTTAAAAAAAGGAACAAGAATCTTCAGTCTTTAGAAGACATTTTTTAGCGATTCATTCATAGCCAAATGCTCAAAATGTTAAGATAAGAGGCTCATTCTTAATCTCAACTTTAAGATTATAAAATATTAGGTTTCATAAATATCAAAACGTGTGCGCGTTCTAGCTCATATTTTTCCCGTTTAAGTCCAATTCTTACTTTGATATTACATCTACTTCTCAGTTGCTATTTAGGGCTAAAATGTTCTTCTTCATTTCAAAATTAAAAAAATAAATAAATAAGAAAATGGAAAAAAAGAAAGAAAGAAAGAAAAAGAAGCACTTCTCCATTTACTTAAAAATACTTTTAAAATGCCACTAATAAAAATAATCGAAGTGTTTAATCTTAAGATTTTAATAACTTTTTTGTTAGGTGAAAGCAGAAACAGAATTTTTTTTATCGCTTTTAAATTATAGCGTCCACAGCTACATATGAACCGAGATATGCCATTGTGCATATACGTCAGTAGTTAAACGAATGTTGAATGAAACGATTTGATTCAAAATACACTATACATCTAATTTATAGTGATAAAGCCACATACAAAATATGAGTTATTTGATTTGATATCTTGAGAAAAGGATTGCAGAGTAAATGAGGAAAATAAGCTTGAATTATAATAGATGACAAACCGGAAACACAAACAAACAACTTATAAAGTTGTTGACAAAGCGATAACAAGCGGAAATACGTGGTTAAAAAGATTTGATAATAAGAGTAAAACAATCCGAAAGACTACAAAATTTTCCAAAGAACATTCGACTTTGCAAAACTGGAGGGAAAATAGGAAATTATGTTAACGGAATTCTGAAGTGGTGAAAAAGCAGTGAATTTTATGAATGCAGTTCTATACTCTAATTCGTTTATTGAATTAATGGAAAAACGTGTTCTCTTGATACTTGTAATTAATTCTTATTAAGCAATAAATGCCAACAGATAAATATATTCATAAAATTTTGAAACACTTGGCGTCTTTAAGCGTAAATAAACAATAAACAAAAATGAATGGATAACAAAATCAGTCCATTCTTTTTCTGAAACGTAATAAGCGCATTTAGCTGATCTATATTCTATGCTATGAGTCAGTTTCAAAAATATCTTTTCTTTCCTTGCAAAATATAAATACTTTAATTCAACATTTCATACTAAGAACCGTTTAATATCCGTGAGAAATGAAAGTAATTTTTCACTCTGGTTTACTAAATATCGAGATTAAATGTGACGGCATCCAACTGTGTAAACAACTCTTATTTCAACCTTTTTTTCATGCCTCCGTCTTCATGACAGCAGCTGAATACTTTACCCGTATCATTTCAAGCGTAATTACACATATTCAACAAGCTGTTTTTTTAACAGATTCATTTTAACTTGCCATAATAAACACTGAATTTAGGCATTTCACAAGCCAATAAAGCGACACATAATGTTTTAAGCTCTGGAAAAAATGATAACGTGACTGTTTAACTAACTTTTTGGCAAATCAAACGGGCACATGGAATAACAGAAAATCTGATATGTAAATGAAATATAAGATACAATTCTGGTAGAGGTTAATTTCAAAAGAATTGCTATAATTAATGAATAATTTTTTTTCTTTGTTGACTAAAAGGAATTACATATTTAATCAAAATACATTATTACCGAAAAAAAATATCCCTCATTACTTAAGGTAAATCCGAATCATGACCATTTTAAATATTAGCATTTCATGTTTTTGGCAGCGAACTAAAATTATAAAACATTTCTAAAATTTCATGATCTTAATGATGCAATTGCCCTCGTTTGTGCAAAATCGGCTATTTTATGACGCTGAGGATGCTAAAGGTGTATATAAATCGAGTCAGGTAATTAAAATTGCAGTAGTTAGGTTTTGAGAGAAAGAGGTAAAATTAAAATATCGCTTCGTTCAGATTCACAATTAACCCTTTTCAGTCCGAAAAATAATTAGAGGCAAAATTATTCACCTAATACAAAGATTTGTTTATTGCTATGGAAAATAAATACATATAATTCTTTTAAGTCGAATTTCTTTGAAAAATTAATCTACATCTCTTAACGATAATGCAGGAGTTTTAAACAATTAATTTGAAAAATAAATAAATAAAGCGTCAAAATAATGCACAATCTTGGATGGTGAGACAGAGGCACCATCGGAGTGCAAGGGGTTAAAGATAAATATGTGTTATCTTTAACTAGTTTATCTTTTTGGAAAATGCGTATCTAAATTGTATCGCAAAAATGTAGCGTTTACAGGTACAGAGTATGTGCAATGTGATATTATGTTGTTATGAAATAACTTTTTTTTATTTCAATGATAAAATTTATTTATTTACTTAAACTAACATACATTTTTTGCATATAAGCGAAAAAAAGCAAAAAAAAAAATTCATTTATTATTTTAATTTTCTGTTAGAGAATGGCAGTTAGAAAAGCATGGTGCATGGTACAACGTGTAATAATCTTTTATTTGTTCCTTTTTATTTCTACATTGCCTCAAAACTAATTTAAACATCTTGAAATTTACGAATATGTTTGAGTTTTTAATAAAATTTGTAATTCAAACTGCAGACTGATTATTCTTATTATTCTTGATGAAAAAAAATCGTCATAACGCAAAATGTACCTTTTTCCATGACGAGAATATCCTCGTTAAAAACCATTAACTGGATAAGTATGGAAAAAAAATCTTATAAATACATGAATAAATTGAACCTATGTGTGAAATGAAAATGAATACAGGCAGCAATTGATTCAGATATTCAGAGTCATTTGGGCACATCTAACCACCTTAAGCATCCCTCTCAGTTTTATGTGGATTGGAATAACAATAAATATTCCGAATGGGATTTGAATAGTAATTTATCTGAAATGAGGGTTAATAATGTCTTTTAACTTGACAACATACTCACGCTATAAACAAAACACATGCTATTCGATGGTTTATCATTTTACGTTATACTGTGACAACACATTTTAAGTTTGATCTTAGCGATGAGCAATGGATTTCTAAACTAAATTGATGTGAAGCATTTGGCATGTATTGGGTATTCCCGTTTGGTATTGCAAGGACTCTTATTTATAAACTCCATTTTTATATGCAAAATATTAATGCTAAATTACAGTTCATAAGGTTATGAAAAAGACATCATTATCTCCATTAAGTTGAATGCTCTAAAATTAAGTTTTCAGTTATTCCATCCACTAGGTACATAGAAAGAATGAAACTGGAATATAGGCATTGTAAGATAATTCTCGGAAGAAGAGGTCCCTGGCCAATATTTAAAATTAAAATTTTTTACATATTTTGAAAAAGACAACAGGAAACATGTTGCAAGACCACAAATTATAGTGCTTCAGTTTATAAAGCAGAATCTATAAAATAAAATTCTCCTCTTAGAGAGTACAAAAAAAATTTCTAAAATAATTTTTTGAAAAAAATAATGTTCATACAAATTTTAAAAATGGACAAAAAAAGCCTTTTCAAAGTTTAAAGGGAAATTTTAATTGTAAAAGAGTGCTTAAATGGTTCAGAACTCTAAAAATGGTCTGACTTCTAGTTACGGTCCATTTTTACAGACATTTTGTTTTCAGCATCATTAAGAGTGTGAAAAGATACATAAAAGACAATGAAAATACATGTAAACTCTACATATATTTTGAAATGAATCAAAGTTGGAAGCTATTTAACTGACTCCTAATGCACAAAAGAATTTAAATATTAAACATTTTCTACAATGTTTTAGTTTCTAGCTTCTGCTGAAGCTGGTTTTTCTCCATTACGAAGTCTAGTTTTACTAAAACAAAGAAAATGCTACAGCCGGGAAAAAATGTTTAAGAGATTTTTGTAATTGAGCTTATTCTCTAAAATATTATTTCTATTTGCCTATGATTATTTTAAATTGAAATTTATTTCTTTTAAGTACATTATATTTATTTTTCAAGAAATTTTACATTAAGAATAAAATATCGGTCAAAAAATTGGTAATGAAATTGAATGAATTGGTTATTTTGAAAGCATAGAAAATTTGAAAATGTTTATTATGTTGCGAATATTCAACTTATGTAGGTTTCACTGAGGCAATGCTCATATTAATATCTATCAACGTGTAATCATTAAGAAATGATCAAATTTCAGTAACCATCCATTGGCGATCACGAGTAGTTGGCGTACAAATTTTAGAATATTCGGAATCTATTGGCTCAAAAATTAAGCACAAGTTTTGCGTCTGTTAAACTATTAGTAGTTTTGTATTTAAGAAAGTATTTTTGCATTTTATTCATTAAAACAACAGATGATAATTTAATGATTGTATTAAATAAAATTAAATAATACGTGAGAAAATATTTTTAATCTATTTCTTATTCATTATCTGTACAATTTTACTTTAAAAAGAATTAATAAATATATTTCTAGGTTTCTAATACGATGTCTTTCATACTCGAAAGCGAGATCACTCAAAGATATTTGTTGGACTTACAAACAGGAATAAATACAAAAATCATCTGGACTTAAAAATACATCACTATACTTTTGTTGAATATTCGCTTTAAATCGAATTTTGCTTTAAGCTCCTGATCTTAGTTATTTTCTGCTTTTCCGGTCGCAACATAAGGAAAATGATAATTTATGTGATGCGTAAAATTTGAGAAGAGCTATGATCTATGCCAATAAAAAATTATGAAATAGCAAAGTTTCAAATATTCACTCCTCTTTAGTTTTTCCATTCCGTGTTTGCCATTTTTAATCCTGTTATTTTAAATCATCCTAAAATTCAAAAATAAAAATTCAGGATATAAAGTATCAAGATTTTTATTAGAAAATTCGATATTGTTAAGTAAAAACAGCCATTCCACTAAAATCTAGCTAAAAAGAACAATGCATTTGGCTCAACATAATTTGGCTTATTTCTTATTAAATCGTTACTTTTTGTTCTTTGTTTTGTTTGTAACTTATAAACTTAGAGGGAGAGGTGTAAATGTTTCTTTATTTTGTTAGAGAACAGATGAACGTCTTACTTAAATGAAAAAATTGGCATATGAATACAAAAATTAAATTTAAAATACTTCAGAATTAGTCTGATACTTCAGATTAGTCAAAATGCAACTGATTTTTTTAAATCACAAACATGATTTATCTTAGGGAAATATTGAGCGATATAATTTGTTTTAAGACTTCAATCTTTAAAAATTATCCAGAAAAAAATAAATATAAATACGCTTGAATTAGCATTTTTATGGAAGGCGTTTTAAAACTAATTACCACAGCTTGATTTTTGTCAATAGAAAGAAAAAATAAATAAAACGATTGCATATTTTAAATGGATGCAAAATGTAAATAAAAAGTTAGCCATTTATTTACATGAAAATGGGAATTTTACATTCATTTTTTATTTATAAATTTGCAATTTTTGGAAACTTGAAGAAAAAAAGAAAAGAAAAGAATTTTTGTGACAAACTATTTTTGAATTTCATCGTTCTGGAAAAGAAAATCACATACATAATTTAAATTGGAAAAACTTGGTAAATTTTTGGCTGCTCTTGTTACTATCTACTTAAACACATTTATTAGATCTCACGAGCCAGATAAAGAATTGTTATAAATTTTCAGAATTATTGGCAAAGATAAGAATTTATAGAGGAGCTATTCTGATTATGAATGAAATATTATGAATTATTTTTGATTGGCTGTTTTGGAAATAACAATAACATGTTGCCATTACGGTAAAAAAAATTAAAATCTCGGATATGATTAAAATTGAAAAGAGATGACAGTAAGTTTTAGGCTCAAAGATAGTACTAATATCGGTTAAAACTTTTTTCATTCATATTTAATTTCAATAATTCTTACTGAGAAAGCTGAAATCTCATCTTAATAGACGCTTTAAAAAAACTCTTAAAATTTCGAAGATCTTTGAAACCCTCAAATATGTGTTGTAGCAAATGCATATATCTGATATCATTTTAAACGAGAATTTAATTTTCTATTAAATATAGAAACATAACAAAAACTGTGCAGTAAAATATAATATTCCAATCAATAAATTTTAAGATTATCGACCTGAGATTTTAAAGATGATTTAAAAGGCATTTTTTTCGATCTCTCATCATAGCAGCACTCTTTCATAGATTCTGAATTTTAGCAGTATTTTACAGGGGGGAGGGGATTTTGAAAAGTTGAAAGAAATTCTGCACTTTCATATAAATTCATTACACAAACACTCTTTTATTTTCTAGAAAAGATTACATGCGAGTTTTATTGCAATGAGCCAATGGATTTGTTTAACAGTGACTTCTTAAAGCTTTGTGTTTGATCTTTATTTCATCTATTTTATAATAAAATAGATGAAATACATCTATTTTACAAGTAGCAGTTTGTAAGTTATAATCAATGACTTTTTAAAGTTTTGCATTTGATCGTCATATTACTCATTTTATAAGTAATAAAATAGAACTATTACTTAATTTTATAAATAGTAATTTATAAGTAATAAAATAGTGCATGGAAAATAAATAAAGAAAGAGAATTTTAAGGAAAGGTTAAAGAAAAAGAAGTCACCGTAATATGATAAACAATTTTTCAGATAATTCCTATAGAAAATCCCCGTTCTTTAAAAGCTTACTAACTTTTAATGAGGATCAGAACTGGATAAGAACAGCGTTTTCTTATTCATACACTATAAAGACATTGTAAGAAAATAATTATAATGCCTATTTATGATATTCAAATATTTTAGACAACGGTAACTTAATAATTTTTGATTTAATAAAGAATTTATTAAGGGTTCTGAATAGAAAAATGTGACCTTAAGTAATTTTTTTTTTGAAAAATAATATATTGAAGCGAAATATTCTTATCTTGAACAACGTAATTCTAAAAAGGAATAAGAGCAAAAAATTCTTATCAGGAATAAAATTTAAACCATTATACCATCATCTTCAAAATTTTGAAATATACTATCGCAGTTTTATTCATAATTAAATATTTTTGAAAATGAAAAAAAAAAGTTCTTTTCATTTGATCGTTTCCATATGTTAATTTAATAAGAACTTTCATCCTATGATGGTAATTTTCAGATTACTATAGGATTACTTCAAAACTGATTCTCTAGAATAACTTTTAATTTAAATTGTCTTAATTCTTATTAGCGATTATTTTTTTATGAAGGAACTTCAACCATACTATATTCTGAAAGAACAAATTTTCAGTTCTTAAAAAATCATCAGTAGGATAGTTGTAGTTGCAAGAATTTTTTCTTTAATTCAAGGTTGCTCAAAAGAAAAGTACAGATTACACATATCTCTCATTTTTTATGAACAATCAGAAAAAGAAGAAAAGTTTAAATAAAAGGGAGTTTTAATTTTATACCGAAATATGAGGAAGTTTAAAGTTTTGTTTACGTGCATAATAATTACCCAATGTGACTTCACTTGGTCACACAAGAAACACTCGTGCGGCGCCCATTTCATTGCTATTTTATGCGTTTAAGACATATATTTTCAGTCCAATCACTAATGCATGAAAAGAAGACATTTAAATAAAGTTTACGATGGGTCCCAATGAAATGAAAATTCAAAAAGTAATTTCAGAAAATTTAAAATATCAATACAGATATTATGCACGTGACTATCTAGCACCCGCCAATTATAGCAAATGTCTACCCGTTTACTACGACTCATGGTTTCACCTGGAATTGATTACTGCACGAATACTACCCTCAGGACCCATAAGTGGCACACAGGGTAATTATTAATCGCGAAAACAAATTTTCAAGCCTTTTCCTGTACTGTGTTCAAAATTATGCTTATTATTGCTTGCAAAGAAGTTATAGTCAGTAGGAACGAGGTAATTCTTTTAAATAAACCTGTATGCGCGAATTGATACCGATAGAGAGGGCCTTTGCTTGGATTCATTTCAAAAAGGGATCAAGAGTCGAATAAATTTTAGGATGACAGAGCCAAATATGCTTTTCATATAAAATTTTAAAAAAATATTTGAAGATTATCGATATATTTTTTATAAATAATTGGATATTTAAGAACGAGGAATATATTACTACCAAAATAAAGAATTAAATAAAACTCTCAAAATAGTCTACTCTTAATAAATTTATATGAAGTAAATAATAAATTTGAATTTTCTAGAGAAATTTCTTAAATATGGCTATATTTTAATTTTTGAAGCGTCATTCTACTTTTCATATGTAATTTGATACCAACACTTAGGATTGTAATTTATTATTGAAATTCTTGTTAAAAAAATTAGTGCTGATATAAAAATACGGATAGAAACAGACACAGAACAGAAAATTATAATCTGACGATTTGGGTTGCGTGCGTGTGAGGAACAGAGAGAAAGAGTCTGTGTGTTTTACAGTAAAATCTCCGAGTTTTCCAAAAAAAATGTGCTTTTTGTGTGCCTCTTTTAATGTGAGGAATGCTTTGAACATGTAAAGTAAATAATAATTCTCGATAGAGAATAGACTCCTCCATATTATTGAAATAAGATAAAAAGTTAACATTTATCAGTTTAAGTTTAACTTCAAGACCATAAGTATGTATCTGAAGAGCGTAGATACTTATGTATTGTGTATTGACACACGTGCGGTTCTACAAACACAAAATCAAAATTACATCAAGTTCCATTAGTTCTATTTTATATTGACCAGACAATGTTTTTTGGACTATCTCCTCTTAAATAAGTAAGAAAGTGATTCAATTTCATTAGATTAGATAGTTATTTGCGTAAATTCATTAAATTGAGCCAAATATGTGCGTGTGCTGTTAAATTTGCATTATCAAAAGATGAAAGTGCGATTTTTTTAATGAGTATATTTAAAGCCAACAAAGCTTTGAAAGACTTTAAAAAATGCAAAGCAGTGATACTTTAAGACGCAAATGCACGGATTACGTATTTTATTCGTAGGAATAAACTCTCATTCATTTTAACAGTGTGGAAAAGAGAAAACGTGAGAGTTAGACTAAGCAATTACAGAGTATAGATGAAATGAATGAAATAATGTAGAATTTAAATAATATTTCGATTAAGAAGTTATAATAAGAGCATTATTTTAAGAAAAAAGAATTTAGAAATTTAGGCCTATTTTTCTAATAAGTTGAGCAGCATAGAATTAGTTCCTTCAAATAATCCAAGATTACTTGTTTCGGGTTTCTCATTTATTTCTTGAGATATTAAATTTGGAGAATAATTTAAGATTACTTTTAGGTAAAAATAATTTAAAAGAAGTGGTATAAATAAAAATGGCATCTCAAGAAATAAGAATGGGTTGGAAAGTCAACAAATCGTTATTTATACTTAACGAATCTTCTATCTTTCATGGTTAAATGGAAATTTTATATCTTATTTAGAGTTTTAGCGTACGAGTAAAACTTTTTTTCGTTTATTTATCGTAGAAACAAAACATTGTTGACGATGTATATGGTTTACTATCAATACAGAAATATATTTGTTCAGAACTAAAATATGCAGAATTATCGATGTTATGTAACTGCAAATTTATGTTGTTTTTAAATAAAACTGGTTTAAATTATTAATATTTGCTTACTTTACTATGCAATATTATTTTTTTAAATATTCCATAACATTTATATAAAGAAGAGACCAATTATAGATTTAGTTAATACAATGCGTAAATATTCGAGAACGATTTCTTCTTCGAAATTAAGGTTTTGCAAACTGTTGTAACTTGATTATTTTTATTAATAAACTCTTTCAAACGGAGTATTCTCCTAAGAATTTTCTAAATAGTTATTAATTTTTCTGGATATGAATTGGAAACATTCTCTCTCTAGTTTATATTAGGGGTAAATTAACCTAAATTTAAATTTTAGTATGATAAAGAAATAGTTAATAATCAGTAAGCGATTATTACATTACATTTTCATTCCTTCTTATCTAATATTTTGATATCCATAACGGTACATCATATTAAGAAGTATAGTTCTTTCCACTTTTGAAGAATATAACCAAGGAAAAAAAGAATTTAAAGAATGCCTTTTCATGAATGTAGTTTTCAAATGTTTTTAAAATTCAGTAAAATTTAGAAGAAAAAACATTTATAAAAAATATGATTTATGAATGCGAATCCTAACTAAATATGACTTACAGCTAAACTTTGTCCTGGTTATTCAACTTAATCATTGTTGATGGTTACTGATTCTAACTGGATCATCAATGATTTTAGTAATCGTTACTGATTGCTGATTAAGTAATCGTTTTTTATAGTCATTGCTGATTTTAACGATGTAATTAAAATGTACTCACTTTCTGGTTCATTGCTAAACAGAAGGGCGTCTCCCTCATAGTCTCATAGGAATCCACGGATCACAGGTCACTTCACGTGGCTAAGCACAATTCCAGCATAACACTTGCTGACCACTGGTCACACCTTACTTCATCCCTAATAATCCAAGCTTCACACTTGTTGAGTGCCAAAGCAAATCACTGGGCTGTTCTGCTACTGCAGTACGTGTGGTTGCTTTTGTTTTCACAGCGGCATTAACACGAAACCGGACACGGTAGCAGCTCTTGTATGATTCCTACACCCAATTTAACATGGATGGCGCTTTCTTTGTTGTACAGAGTTATTGCACTGGCTTCAATTTTCACTGGACTGTTTCACCAAAATATTTTTACTATAACTATTACTATTTTTCTACAAATTTATGAGCGCTGAGCACTTCAAAAAACTCGTTGAAGACAAACGGCAAAAAAACTGCCCACAAAAAATAAATTCTCTAAAAAAACTAACAAAATTCTTTTTGTAAGCCCGCTTAAATTTTTTTAAGGAAATGATAAAAATTCCCACAAAAAATGAATTATTAAAAATTATATGAACAGCAACGTTTTGATTTGGTTTGATTCAAAGTTGATTAGCCGGCAAGAGCTCGTAGAATTGTTTATTTCTTTTTGGATTCTCTTGATTGCCCAAATTCACTCAAGGGAGTGGTGGTTGTCCACTGTCAATACGAGGTCAATCCTAGGATGAGCGCTCAAAATCTTCGAAGTGTGACGTCACAGATGACGTCACGCTTGATAGTCCAATATGGCTGCCGTCATGCAAGCCTGAGGCTCGATACGCGTCTGAGTACCGCAGAAGGTATCCACACTACTACATAACTACGCTAGTAAAAAGTCCTACCTGAAGTACGGCTATAGGGTTGCTGTTTACCTGGATCGCCAAGACACTTGCAAGTAAAGTTTTTGATTTGCGCCAAGGCTTGGCGAAGTTTCTTTTTCTCCGATGGAAGTTTATAAATATTTTTGTTTGCGTCGCACAGAAATGAGTGCATTGATGCGTGCAAATGCGCACTTGTCGCTAGCGCGGGTTTTTCTTTCTTTCTTTTTTCTTTTATATTTTCCTTTGTTGGCTCGTTTCGGTAAATATCTACTGAGCATGTCTTGTGACGCCTTCAACGCTGATACTCTGAGATCGTTTCGGCTTCGTTTGACTTAGCGATTTTATTGGAACACTGCCGAGAAAAGCATATAAAAAATGAAAGGAGTGAGGGAAAATGTTTTGACAGAAGGAACGGTGAAAACATATCACTTTTTTTAGAGCGCCGAATATTGTTTTGATTTAATTTGGAATGATCAAAGAGGTGTCAAAATAAATAAACAAGGAAACATTCTTCCTAATCAATAAAAGAAAGGTATCCCATGAAATATGCAGTTGGAAGAGTTTTAAACTTTTAATTTAAAACTTTAATTTTTTAAGTATTTGATTTCGTATTTTCATTTTCTGCATCTTTCAAAAAAAAAACTATCACCAAATTTTAAAATTATAAAAGAAAATTTTAAATACAAGTTAACTAGGAATAATCAAAATAGAAATAATTAATGTAATAAAAAAGCAATGTTTAATTTTAATGTGTGCTAGTTAATTTCAATGTGTTTTATTTAAATATTTTTTAGACTTTTAGATTAATTTTAAGGTGTGTAATCAATAAAATTTGGTTGAAACATTTAATTACAGATAAACTTATTTATTTTGCTGCCACAACATTAAATTTGTTTTACTTTCTAAATGTTACAAATATAAAGTGTGATGAAGTTAAAGCGGTTTCATGTATTTGTAAGACAAAAAAAAATCAATTTTTTTTAAAAAAGAATAATTTAATAATTAATTAAATTAATTTAATTATTTATAATATTTTTTTTAATAATTATTAAATTAAATTTGATGAAAAACAACGTAAAACGTAAAGGTTCGCTTGAATACGGCCCATAAATAAAAACAGATTATTTGATATTTTATTCATCGCGATAAGCATTTTTACTTAAAATTTCATTAAAAAAATATTGAAATTTCTTTTTTTGTGATGATATTGCTTTTTATTAAGTTAATAAGTAATAGTAACTATTTGAGTGTCAATTCATTTTTTAAACCATTAAAAAGGCTCTTTTTTTTCGAGTCATGGAATATTAAAAAAATTTTAAGACTAAGATTGGCTTAGGATTATTATTTAAATTTGTTTTGATTAATTAATTTAGCTCATTATTAATTAAATACCAAAATCAAGAATTAACATTTTGAGTGAGATACGGAAATGAAGCATCAAAGTTTCTGTCTTATTGAAAAGTTAGTCAGAACTTCACACAACTATTGATGAACCAGGTGGGAAGCATGATTATATCCATGGCCTTAGAAGGGGTTAATCCGATAACAAGAGAAAATAAATAACTTATAAGAGGTCAAAGTTGTGAGTTTTAAAATGTACTTACCTTCTAAAACAGTATTTGTTTCAATCATTTTATATATAATTGAAGATAACGTTAAATGTTTATGTTATGTTATGTTGTTTAGAGTTAATGTTATCTTGGCAGACGAGTCGAAGTTTTCATAAGTCATACCAGATTCTTTGTCCTGCCACGAAGACACACGGACTTAAATCGTAAGGCTGAATGAGCGGGCCGCTGCAACAGCAACACAGGCAAGAACAGTGGGTGAGTCCAAATGGCCATCACTGGCCACAATATAACCCTTCCCGAAGGAAGTACATCCCGTCATCGATGGGAGGGCCGAAATTTTCCTAATTAAAAACCGATAAACTAAAATATTCAAGAACGTTAAGGTTTAAAATGTGAATATATAACTTGAGCGAAAGGAATAGGATATTCATAAAATATTGCATCACTTTTTTATACACACACATGAATGAAGGGAGGAAAAAGAAAAAGAAAAAAAAACACTAATGAATTTGTCGATTTAATTACTATAATATATATTGTTGAAATAGCTCTACAATAATATATATTTTTGAATAGCTACAATGTATGTTTAAGTTGTTTTATCTTCATAATAATGACAATTCAGTGGTTAATCGCCATGCTGCTAAACGATCCAAACTATGTTATAAGTTATATTTTATGTTATTTGAATTTTTATTATGTAAGTATGCTACTTTTAGTCTCAGAAGTATACTTTACTTACCATACTTTAGTCATGGAAATATTCGTTCAAAATGTTAATGCATTAAATATATTTAACGAAAAATTGAGAGAATAAATAAAAATTATACCTTATCAATTTTTTTCGGCAGTATATTTATGGATTCCTAAAACATGAACCTCTTTACGTTACCTAAAATATTGTTCTTCTAGTGTACGCCTATTTCTTTGCAAATTAGCTGTATTGCCCTGATAAGAGCAGAAACTGCGAAAGCATATTCACAATTTGGTTCATACTTATGAATTTTTCATTATGAATCAATATTGACATCTTATAAGAAATGGCAATGTTTTTTTCATTCTTTCTTGTATATTTAATTTTTTACGTGGTATTATTTTTATGTATTTCAGTAAGCACAAGGCACACTAAATTTTTATATCACTATTTTGGCTTAATTATAATATTCCATATGGAAACACGAGAGCTATTTTGAGGTGAAAAACAGTTTTAAACCTCAAATAGAAGACGAAATCGACACCTGAGCTCGCATCCTCTTCCTGAATCGTCCGTACATGGTCAACTGGGGAAAGATGGTCCATACATGAGCAGAATTAACTTTAGAGCTTGGAACCCTCTGACCCAAAGCCGAAATCTTAAGCAATTTGTACTTAGGCATTGGTTAACATTTGTGATGCCGTTTGGCACCAGGTTGCCTCCTTGGCTGAATATCCCCTCAACGATTTTGAACCCATCCGGAAGAAGGAAAAGGAGAGTACACTCATAATTGAAAGTAGTTTATTTTTGATTATGGGAACGGAAGAATTTGAAAATATAAAATCTGATTTTCGTGTTGATTTTCCAACATTCCGAAAATGATAATGATCGTTTTGACGTTTTTCTTTTACGACTGCAAAATAATTTTTTAAATTTTAATTAAATATATTGGGTAATTATAAACAAAGCAATTAAAGTAAAGCAGTGAAATTAATTTATGAAAACATTGTGAGAAAGAGGTCTCAAAAATTTAGAAGTCATAGTTAAGAAGAAACTTCCAGCAATATTATTTTTTCCTATTTTTCTCATTTAAAAAAAATTTGATGAAAGGGAATGTGATTAAATATAATAATAACAAATTAAGGTAACAGTCACCATGAAAATGATTTTGCATAAGATAAATCTTACAGCTGTGAATGTAATAAATAGTTTGGTCACGTTCAATAAACTGAACAAAAGGAAAAAGCTATTTTCTTAAAATATAAATCATTTCATTAAACACAGAATATTACGAAAAACAATTTATGGCCCTTTGCGTTATTACGCCAAAATACAAAAAGAGAGCCAAGAACAGCGAGAGAATAAAGAATCTGGTACTCCACCCAATTTTTCCAACTTCGAGAACACCTTCAGCTACCAAGACAGGTGATTTGTTCCAAGTTCTTATGACGTATAACTGCGTGAGCGCGGTGAGTGGCAGCGAGGTGCATCAGATAGGTGGGGCTTCTTTCGGCACGCCTTCCTTTTTCATGCCTTTACCAAAAGAGCTTTGACAATTATTAAGAATTTTTTATAACACAATAACGTTAACGTTTCTATTAAATTTCTAAAAATGATTAACCTTATGTAGCAATTCTCCCTTTATATTGTTAAAAACAAGTAATATAAAAGTAGGAATAATCGTCTGACATTAAAAAGAAAAGAATTTATTTTCCCCTTGAATATATATTGAACATTCAATGCCTTTTAAAATAAGAATAATCGAAAGACATATGTAAAATTTCTCATATCTTTAAATGGAAGTCTATTAACTTTTTTTTTTTGGCGATATCAAAATAAAATGTGATCCAAAATTTCAAAATTAAATCAAGTGTTAAATCAAGCTTATCGCTTATTGACTAATAGATTACCTTGGCGCAGTTTTTTAAGGATTTGGATTAAGAATTTCAATTTTTAAATTTTATTTCATGATTTTTTAATTAATATATACCTTGGAACACAAACCGTATATATTTGAAGTCTGCTTTTTAAAGCATGGGAAATAAACCTGTTATTTCTGTTTAATCTCGATACCGGATACATATGTAATTTTGTTCTGTAAATAAATAAAAAATAATTAAAGTATAAAAAGGGAGGCTAGGAAAAAAATCCCCCCTTTTTTTTCTTTTTTTTTCCTCGCCGCGATTTTATGACTTATCAGATAGCAGAAAGTATAGTAAGTAATGACTTGAGTTCAGTACTGATGCATCATGTCAGTTTTTTGCCAACTGTATGAATGTTTGTAGAGGTGGAGGTGATCAGCATTTGACCATTTCAGGGCGAATTACCCCGAAGTGAATATCAGTTTGGCAGTTTCGGTCAATGCAAGGATGGACATTGCTATAGTCCACAGTCGGCCGCAACAAATCCCGTTGATACTCCTAAGTTCAGCGGTGGCGGGGAGGGGAGGGGTCGGCTGTACACCAGAAGAAGCCGGGAGAATAGTTTAGTTGCGTGCTATGTTGCACCTGGTAAAGTTGCATGCATAAGAAAAATCCACTTTTGGATTTCTGAAATGAAATTTTAAGAATTTTAAATGTTTGGCTTAAAAGCTATAAAGCATAAAATAAAAAAAAAGGGGACTGTGAACTTCTTTCAGCTAAATTTATAATTGTTGTGTATAAAAAAAGAACTAAATGGTAGAGGACTTTATCTATATGAAACAAATTAAATTCCTGTCTCATACGGATAAAGATTTTTAAATTTCAAACACCGTATTCTTCTTGCATTCATGAGAAAAATGTTTGAGACCCCCAAGAGCAGAGGGAGGGAGGATTTTAAAACCAACATTAATCGATAGTGAATAATGAAAAGAAATTTAATTTAACTAAGTTATTCAACTATTGATTGATATTTTTTTTAAATTTTATTTTATGGAGGCCAGTTTAACGAATTTCGTCTAGCACTGTTGGGGTTTTTGAAAAACCTATTAACCGTGAAAGATTTCTATCCCCCCCTCCTATGAACTTGTTAAAGATCGGTATCCTCAGTTTATGAAACCTTGATATGCAATATTCAGAATCTGCTATCTAGTACTATTGACGTATATGGAAGATGATGAAAGCATGATAGGGTTTCTAAAGTTTGTATTTTTTTCTTCTTTGAGCCTATTGAGCCTATTAATAATCGCTATCTTCCGTTTATGAAATCAAGATATATAGTAATGCCTCCTATACCTTTTATCTTGTCAGAGCCTTATATAGTTTTGGGAATGAGGTTTCTAGCGTCAATAAAAATCTGTAGGCGAAAAATAAATTTTTTATTACCTGCATGAGCATCTCAAAAAATCAGCTTTTAATAGCGGGTTGCCATCGCATTTTCAAAAGCTCTGATTAAAATAAATAAGTTAATGGCTACTGTAAACAAAACCTAGAAAAATGGCATTTTGAGCAAGTGATGATATGAAATGAAATAAATAGGTAATGTGATATTTTTTAAAACAATAAATGCGAGACAAAGTTTTTTTGGATCGTTTGCAATGCTAAATTCAATGAAACCATTAAAATGAATAAAAATACAATTTAACTTACACGAGCACGTGGTGCTTGACCGTTCAAGAAATAATGTTCTGACACGATATACTGAAATATGCATAGCAGATTTCATTTTAATCTTTCTTATGCTTCTTATATAAGAAAGTAAAAAAGAACGTATTTGTAGCATAAAAAAGTAAAAAGCGTTAATACATGACGGTCGAAATGAAATCACATAAATATTTATTACAGAAATATTTAATTGTCTTGGAATTATTTACAATTGCTGATCTGAGTCATTTGAACCTAAGCGTCAAGTTTCAAATCAGTTAGCACTTTCATATCCATCGACAGCTCTATGAGTTCAACGCCCTTGCATATTTACTAACCAATCAGTAAAAACTTTTCCCTAGGCATGACAATAGTATTAATATCCTTCTGGCATACATAATTTTTTAAGTAATAATAATAATAATAATTCGCCCTTGTTTCTTGACTTAACGCTAATACAGATACGTTATGGTAAAGGTTATTGATTCGGCGATTTTGAGCTATTATCAGTGGTTAATCATAAGCAGTATTAAAATTATTGATGATTATGAATAATCACTTTATTACATTTATAGAAAAATACATATGTTAGGAGTCAGGGAAGAGGAGGTGTAGGGACAGTGTTGACTACCCTCTTCCTATTCTTTTGGCACTTCCTTTATTCAAGACGAAATAGTATTTCATGAATGCAAAAGAGATGAGAGGCGATAAAGATAATGAATTTATCTAAATGGTTCCTTATATAAAAGTAGATTATTATTATTTTTTTTAAAAATAAAATTTCCTGCTCAATATTTTTTTAGGGTTTTTATGTAACTCCATTGCACATACACTAGAAATCTTTTTAATACCAGAAACTTTTAATCCTTTTAATGCCAGTCGATTTTGTACGCTGATAAATACTCGAAGCTAAGGGGAAACTGGCTTGTTTCAACTACTTTTTATAAATGTATAATGACAGGAAAGTAATTTATTTAAAAAGAAAGAGTCAGAATGTCTTTGTAGTTTATTTTTCGTTCATTCATTTTGATAGATCATTAGTTGTTGAAATGATCAACGTGTTCCATTTTTATTATTTGATCTCCATAAACTATATCTGGCACTTGCCTTTAACTATATCTGACACTTGCACCATTAAACACCAACTAAACAAGCAAGTTTCCACATTATTTATCGTAAAAACAGTATAATTAGCCTTTTTTAAAAAAATAAATACACAATAAGGAATAAAAAATACTGCATAAAGAAATTTACGACACAATTATGAAAAACTGCTTTTCATGTTGATAGGAAGTTTAAGTTCAAAAAAAATAAAAATATTTTTTTTTAAATTCACACACGCTTACTATGTATGAATTCAAGTATAGCATTTTGACGCTTTGTAATTTCTTCTTCCTTACATTTGATTTTGAAATTTTTTTTAAAAAAAGCTGAAACTTAGTTTATTCTTATTGTACTAACTATTGTAATGTTCTATTTATTATTTTATTTACTAATTGCTTTACTTAATACTCCCAAGTTTTGAATGAAATTCATAAAGAAGATAGATGTCTACCTATTTGTATGAAATTAAATAAATACAATAACAAAAATACAAAGAGTTGAGAAAATAAATATTAACACACCACTGATCAAATTAAATTTATCTAAAACATTGATTCAAATGAAGTTTTGAACCAAATGCACACGCATTAGACGTTTTAAGGTTTCTACATTTGCATAAATTCAGGTAGGCTAATTCGAAAGCGCAACAACTTTAAAAAATAAAATGTGGCATGTCATGTCTTCAAAAAAACCTGTGGTTCCATATTATATTTTGCTTTCAATCCGTGGGGAAAAAACTTACGAAATTCAAACTCGATTTTTTCTTACTACATTAACAAACAGAAAATCGCTCATGTATGAGACTTTGAAAATGAAAATCTGAGCATTACTAGCTTTTCAATTAGTTAGCGAAAAAATTTCCAAAATTCACAAATGGTTTTTCTTTGTTACATCATTTTAAAAAATGCACATATGCGATCCTTTAAAAATAGAAATATGGGATCTCTTAGCTTTCACAGTCCGCAATTTTCATGTGGTGGTCCATGATACTTTTATTTAGTAATATGCTAGAAATGTCTAAGAAAACTACTCTCCACTTTTTTTTCCCTTTTGCGTTAGTTTAATGTAGCTTCATGGTTTTATGACGGAAATGAAGTTTTATTAAGCTTTAATATCGAGGACTCTTGGGAGTATTATCTCGCATAATCACATCACTATTTACACTGAGAGAGAACAATGATTTTTTTTCAGTCTGTATGTTAAGGTGTTCGGAATTTTCGAAAAAAAATCGGTAAAGTTTCAAAACCCACATATGAACAGATCCGCGGGGCTAGAGCACCCTTTCGATAACCTATTGTAGATTTTATGGCTAGGTTTTAAAAATAGTTGGACATTATACACATAGCGATTTTTGATAAGTTGTGTGTGTGTGTGTGAAAAATGATTTAAAGAAGTAATCGCAGAGTTCGTCAACAAATTTTATTTCTCATAACTCTTATAGGAAATAATCCAAATTTTGCAGCTTTCATTTAACTATATTTGTCCAACCATGGCAAGAAAGATGAAGGCATCAAACAAGTTGTCAGAAAGCAGGAAAGAGCGAACGTGAGAGCGTGGTTGGAACTTGTATGTTTTTAGAAAATCTGCAGAGTCGGCATGAGAGAAAAGACAACTTAGCCCTCAACTTAAAAGTAAAAACTACAATAAATATAGAGTTTGAGCAATTAAATTTTTTTAAAACCCTAAGTGAATTAGAAATTATTATATTTGTATAAATTTAATGTATAAAAATGATAATAATTGAATAGTCTCAAAATAAGTGAATACTTGCAACGATATGGAAAAATCTATTCTAGTTTTCAGCGCTTAAACCATTTAAAAACTCTTTTATCCGCTAAAGAGATATTGTTCTTTAACTGCTTGATTCTGAGGATTTTTTCCGATGATAAAATTTTATTTATTATTGTTCCATTTTAAAATTTCATTTCCTATCAAAAGAATAAGAATACGGGTTTGTTGGTCAGTTTTTTTCTACCACTAACTTTCAAAACGGTTCTTATAATACTAATTATACATTTATCATCGAAATAACGCGAAATATAATTTCGAGCATTTTATTTGGCTATTAGCAACATTCCAGCAAGCATAAAAAAACGAACGATTAAATTAAATAATAATGTTTCTTTAAAAATCATAATCATCTGAAAGAGATCTGTGATGTCGTAAGAAATTGATTTGCATAAAATTTCCGCAAAACGTTATAAACTAAAATTGATTTTAAAACTAATTTTTATAAAATCTATAATTAATTCTTAAAAATAAATTAAATCCCGTAAATTGTTTTTTTTAATTATTTTTTTAATATTTGAGGTTTTATTAAAAACATTTTTACATTTTTTAAAAAATATATTTCAATTTATTCAAGTTATTCCTCCCATTATTTTATAATCAAGTTTAAACATTAAATTATACATTAAAATATATTGTATGTAATATAATATTAATTTTCTTTTAAAAAATAAAGTCAATAGAAAATTTTAATTAAAAATAAAGTTAATAATTTTTCAATTAAAAATAAAACTAGTAATTTTTCAGTAAAAAATAAAGCTAATAGAAAATGATATTTTATTTGAAAGTTTGAGCACTTTTGTAAATTGGCTGTCATGAAGATAATTATATTTTAAGATGATAACATTCGTCACTATATTCGGCATTTTAAATTCGTATATTATGTACCTCTGGTGTTAATGAGAAGTTCATTCATTCTCGAACACGAATCAATGTGCGTCATGAGAACGCAGCACATTCTTCTCACATTCCGATTGACAATAGATGCTAAAGTATGTCTTCGAGCTTGCTGAACTACTGATTATGGAAACATCGTTTTTAGGAGGCCATCTTCCCATCGATGGATTTGGTCATCAGGTGTGACGTACTACGGGCCAAAGAAACAAGGTTTTTAGTTTTCACATGGATAAATTTAGAACAAGATGTAATATAAACCTTTAACTTTATTGTGGAAACCAATAATCCACTTTTGTTCATCTATATTCTTTCACTTAAATCTTTTTTTTTCCTTCATCTTTTATACTCCCTTATATATGAACTGAAATTAAAGGAATTTCTTGGAAATCCTGAATATTGAAACAAAAATTTTAGAGGATTAAAATACGTTTCTTACGTATCTTCTCATATGAGAGAATTTTTAAAAAATGACACAAAGTTAGATGAATGTTTTTATAAATCTTCCATCATTAAGGGCAAAAATTTTACATTTTCCCCAACAAATACTCTTAATTTTTATTGATTTCTTTCTTAAATCTTAAGCGTTATTAATTTTTGAATTTTCAAATAAGATTATTTCAGCAAAGTATGTTACGATATTTTTTAAAAATTTAAGGGAGGTTAAAAAATTCCGAACGCCAGAAATTTTAGATATGATTGCAAAATCCCAGCGAAATCACCATTATACAGGCGATAGTTAAATTAATAAAGAAAAATAAAAAGGAAAAAAAACAACTCTAGAACATTCCAGATTGTTCTAGAGTTTATCAAACAAATGAAATAACATTTGAAAATGTTCAAGTTTTAATGAAACATAGATTAAAGGCAATACCATAAAAGTCTCAATTTTTTAGAAAGAAATCAGAATTCTACATTCAAGCTTTAGATTGATCTGCTACCTAGAATAATAACATCGAGCCGTATTTACCAGGTTGATTGGTTTATAGAGTTTATTTTCTCCAAAGACCATGTCTGATTATGCTCTAATATACATACGGTGGATAAACAAAATCAAAGCGAAATAATACTAATAAAATATGGTTAAATTTCTAAAATACATGGTTCTTTTTTTAAAGATAAACATTTTTTAAAAAAGTTGTTGGAATCAAGTAGTAAAAAAAACTATATTGGAAGCGAAAATGTTAGCTAAGACGGATAAATATTATATAAAAAATAATTAAAAATTCAGTGGAACTTGTTAAGACAAAGCAAATATTTTCGCTGAAAACAATAAAAGAAGTAGTAAATTTATTTATTTTTGTACTGCTTTAATATAATTATATGAGGGTGTCTCTTCTCTCGTTTGTGTATAGTGGGGGATGGAGGTGAAACTGGAGGACAGACATCTTTAAGTGTGTTCTTTAAGTCCTTAGACATATTCTAAAGTTTCACCTTCCAATGCTCTATAATTACTAATCTAGTCGTCAGCGTCTGATTCCGATGATCTTAAATTATTGGTTTTCTTAGGAGGGAGGAGTGTTGTTAGATGTAATTCGCAACCAATATAATGATTATTTAGTGATTCGACAACCATATCAATAGATGTAATAATTTGTGGCGTACAAATAGTTTCTTTGCAAGTAGAATAGATTTTTTTTTGTCTTTATAAAGCTTGGGTGGCATTGGAATGTTACGATTAGACACTTTTTTGCACTTCATTTTTTAGTTATCTGCATTTATCTGAGAATTCTTTTTTGTTTTGTTATTTATATGTATTGATTAATCGCATGTATCGAGTAAAAATAATATTTTACATGAAATTAGCAAACGATTTTCAGTGGAACTGTGCGTCATCGGGAATACTCACTAAATTTCATGCATTAAAAAAAATCGGTGGGTTAATACAATGCTGTGAAATAACGTTATTTTAAAATCAAAATTGTTCTACGACGAAGTTTTATGTAAGGAAATGCAATAATTTCATCTACATCTTAGGATTTCTTCAAATTAAAACAATAAAACCAAGGGGGATGATCTTCCCTCGTCTTTCTGCATACTCTGTAATTAAAGTGTTATTGCAAAGACTACCTTACATGGCATTTATGTAAAAAATAAAGATTAGAATGAAATCTGCTATGCATATTTCAATGTATCATGTCAGAACATCATTTCTTGAACGGCCAAGCAACACGTGCTCGTGCAAATTAAATTATATTTTTATTCATTTTAACTGTTTCATTGAATGAGTCACTTTAGTTTTGCAAATGATCATAAAAAACTTTGCCTCGCATTCATTGTTCAAAAAAAAAAATCACATTTCATCTAATCACGGGATCAAAATGACATTTTTCTAGATTTTATTTGCTGTATTCATTAAATTATTTTTTTTTAAATCAGAGCTTTTGTAAATGCAATAGCAACGCATTATTAAAAGCTGATATTTTTTTTAGATGCTCATGCAGATAATAAAATTTTTATTTTTCGCCTACGGATTTTTTTGATGATAAAAACCTCATCCGAAAAACAACCGTGTTCTGACATGATAATAATTATAAAATTATCTTTGGTATGATTTTAGTATTTTAACTGTATCTATTTTGGCGCATTATGTGGCGATCAATCCCTTCAAGTGTTTAATAATATCCAAAAACCGAATTCGTGTTGTCAGATGAATGTTTCTCAGCCGATTAAGATTAAAATTTGTTGCAAAACTACATTTGTTGTCATAAAAATGCCATACCAAGATTTGATTTATTTAAGTCATTACGTTTTTGAGTTATCGCGTTTACATGATTCTAAAAGTATAGACCAACGACCTTTTGCAAATTCGCCAAATTTTTTTCGCCAAATCAAGTTTTCATGGGTGTCTATAATATAGGCATTAAATCTGTGAACTCAATTTTATCTGTTTAGCTCTCTTTCTTTTGTAGTTATCACGTCAAAGTATATTCGATCAGTCGAACTATTAGACTTCCTTTGAGCAAGTTTTGCTCAAAATTTGATGGAAATCTACGAATTTGGTGTAAAGACCATACACGTAATTTCATCCATCTAGTTTAAAATGCTTTAGAGCTATCTTTTTCGCATACAGACCAACATTTTCCAAAACTGGGTCTTCCGAATTCAAGGAGGTCTAGAATGAAAAGAATGGCCAAAATTTCTAGTCCAAATTTTTTGACGATTAAAATATATTTTCTGTATTACATATACGGGAAAGTAAAAATAGTTTATCGTAATATAACAAAACAAGGTATACTTTAATTGGGGTAATTTACAACATTCGTATGCAACAATTAATAATAAATAAATATATAAATAAACATAAATATATAATAAAACAATTAATATACACGAGCAGTTTTACTTTAAGAATCCTTCGAAATGTCTACTAATGGAGCGAGTTCCAATTTTTATTTTTCAAATAAAATGGAATTCCTGGTTCCAATTTTTATTTTTCAAATAAAATGGAATTCCTGCAAACAATAATCATTTTTCCAAATTGTTTATTATAAAATTTTAATTCATAACAGCAATTTATTGAAAAATACGAATGAATTTTACCTTTCAGTAATTTGACGAATATAATTTGCTTGGTTAAATTCAATTCATTTGTTTCGCTTGTTACAATTTCTTAAAAAATTATTTTAGCCAACAATTGATCACATTTTAAGTAAGCGAATTACTCACATGTATGGAGATGAAGTGTTCGCTTTACAACGGAAAGAAGGGTGCAGTAGATTTTGTAGGTAAAATCCCCTGAGCAGCCGAGGGCAGAAGTCTGACTTTTAGCTTATATGAGGATGGCACACACAAACACTTGCTTGTACAGCCCTTTTTTACAGGGGTACTCATTCACACACCTCACAGATAGTACACAAAAGAACAAGCATGCTCTTATCGGGACTCGAACAGGGGACGTGCTGCCTCTGTGCCAGTACGCCGGCAATCACATGTATAAGTGGTAGTTGGGTGAATATTTTGTAACTCTACAACAACAAGTAATATTTAAAAAAACAATTAGCACTAGCTTCTGAGGGGAAAGACCCCTGAGCACCCAAATAATGATCACTTTTGACTCAGTTCTCCTAGTGGTATAACTCTCGGCTAGGAGAACGTTGCGACCAGGTTCGAACTCGCAGCAGAAGAGATGCGAATCAAACGCTCTAGCAACTAGGCTAACCCGGCCTAACAACTACAACCACTATAAAGACGAAAAAATTAGTTTTCAATTAATTAATAAAAAAATTAATGAAGTAATATTTGAAAAAACTGTATTAACATCAAATGTCATCAATTACAAGTTTAAAAAAATGTACTTAAACTTGAGTGGATGAATACAAAGTGTTTTACTAACGATTGAAAATTCAAACAAGTGGTATATAGGGAGAGTGTGAGCTAAAAGGAGAAATTGAAAAAAGAGGGTAATTTTTTTTAACAGAAAGCATGCGAGAAAGTTTCAGAGTAACACTCGCATTGGTTATTATTAGTTCTTAAACAATGATCACAAAAAGTGAAACAGAAAACTTTTTTTTTCCTTTCTAAAATTAGAATATTTCAAATAAAAATATAAAAGAATATATCTTTGTTACATATCGATACAGTAGCAATACTCCTTTTTAACAAAAAATTATTAAGAAAAAGGTATTGAAAAGATAAAGAAATAAAATCAAAATGATAAGCTTTGTTTAAACTCTTGCCAGTAACACTCATGGGTATTGTCTTCAATTATGCTCTACCTACGAAGGCTATTTTTTACTCTTTTTTTATCGCACTACTATCCGGTTGTTGCGTCTATATGCCCTAGGGGCCCTTTACGGTTGGAGCATTAAATTAATGAGTGACTCGTGGCAACACCTGTTGATAGATCACGTGACTCGAATCTCCCCCTCACGATTATTTTCTTTCTGTTGGGGATGTTAAAAATTTCCGCAGGCCGTTGATCAAAGCTATGCTCTTTAAAATAAAAAACGTGTTCCGAGTTGCAGTTGCTCTAATAAGCGTAGGCTATAACAGATGTTTTGTGCAATTTTTAACAAAATGAACAAAGAACTAAAAGTAGATAATGCACAACATTTTGTTTTATTGCTAGAATAGAATTATCTTCCTTTTACGATATTTAAATTATCTTTTTCTTTTATGTCATGCAAAAAACTATTTTTTTTATTTATAGAACATGGTAAGATGACTTTTCATTTGCAAGGGTGTAAAAAATTGTTTTTTAGCTATTGCCAGCTATATTTTGTGACCTCGTGAACAACATTTTTCTATATATATAAACAAATATTAAAAAGATTTAAAATCATTCCAATTCTATCACTCTAAGATTAAAATCAAATAATTTTAAGTTAATTCATTTTCTCAAACCATCAATTCATTCTGTCAAAACATTAATCTACCAAATCACTGTAAGATCAAAATTATTATAATCATTTGAATAAAAACGAATTCCTTTGTTTATGTTTTTAAAAACTTTATTTAAATTTTAAAAATATTTTGTTTATTTCAAGTTGTATAAACGATTTTACAGAAAACGTGGCAGGGTTTTGCAGTTGGAAATATTTATTTATAATATTTTAACGCAATTTAATGCATATATTTTGCATTGTTTTGATGTTTTACGATGTTTCGATGTATAAAATGTTTGCCATATTTCAAAGCACCTTTAATTAGATTTAAGTATTATCCCGATATTTTATTCGCTTCTTATTTTTATGTACAGCCTGCCACTCGATCCCCACTGAATGTAGCAGTATCGACAGGAAATATTTTATACATTGTACGAAAATATAAAATCATTTTTAAAAAATTCAAAATAAATATTGAAATGTAATTTTTTTGTAAAGTAGTTTTTGCTGCTTTTTAATACAAGCATAATCAAAAATAAAATTGTTTGTTGATTCATGGTTTGTTTCAAAACAAAGATCGAAAATATTTTGAGATAGAAAAGTCGAACCTTTCCTTTCGTAACAAATTGCGCAAAAATAGAAAATTATAAATACAGTTTTACAATAGTGAAATTTGATGGCATCAATCTCACAAACACTGAAATAGTTGTCATAATTATATATTTTAATTTAGGATAGACGTGCAAGACATATTGAAACAGAAATTTCATTTATTCTAGTCGACATTTGTAACTTCATATTTCTAAAATAAGTACAATTTATAGGATTTATAACATTTTCGTCCTTTTAAATTATTCATCAAAAGTTTTGCGTTTAGTTCAATTTATATCAGAAATAAGTTTCCCTCAAATGTATTGATGTGAAGATCAGGAAGCACTCATTGAAATGCGTCTTGCCTTGAGGGAACAAACGATATTTCGGAAAAATTTACAGCTGAGAAGTTTTTTTAGTGAATTTTCGTAATTATCTCCTTAATATTAATTCAAGAAAAGATAAAATGAAATTATTTTTTTAATTCAAATTTTTATTATTTCATAAAAAATGCTTTTTCATCGATATTCAGAACGGAAAAAAAACATTTTTAGTATTGCTGTAATGAAAGAATGTTTGTGGCAATTTAAAAGGGAATAATATGTCAAAAAAAAAACAATCACATAGAATATAGTTTTTAATAAAATTAAATGTGTAAAAATCATAATATTTGCTATCAACATTTCAATCATTTCCTTTTTGATTTAACAATATCAATTCATTGCCAAATAATAAGAGAAAATGTTAATTTTATAAAGCATACAAGGTGATTTGAGAAAATAGATTTCTATTGCAGAAAAACTTGTACTAATTAGCATTAAATCTTGCTTAATAAATCGCAATTAATCGCGAAATTGATATTCTAGAAAACGGAAGACAAATGACAAAAGAAAAAAAATTGAGGTCTATCACGCTTTGATTTTTTCTTTATATTTGGTAGTTAATCTGTTATTTTCAAAGTAGAAGTAGTATATGAAACTAAAACTTCAAACTCCAGTAATACAAGTAAAGAAATTCTGATAATTCAAGACATATTTTAAGAAGTGAGAGCGAGCAAATTGTACATCTTTGAATTCTAATTCTATGCTATTAATTGCTATGATTAGACGAGAGATGATCACTTATCTGTTGTACCTTTAAAAAAATCGTTTTATCTGTGGGGCTGTACCTATAATTATATATTCATGATGCATTAAGAGTTGTAATTTCATTACCCAAACTATATGATTCTTTTTACTTTGGAATAAATTTCAAAATGTCAAAAAGAATCATATAGTTTGGGTAATGAAATTACAACTCTTATTGCA
>JAOUZG010023330.1:4493852-4514294 GCA_026289955.1 Argiope argentata
TGTGTGTGTGTGTGTGTGTGTGTGTGTGTGTGTGTGTGTTTCTCCCTCATGATTACAAGAACGAACTGTGATCACTAACGTGACTGTTCTGTGAGTTAAAACAGATAGATTTTCAGGTTTCTCTCTAGCTTTTAAAGCATATTATTCCCTTAGAAATCCTTTTTGACTTCTTCGATTTGCAACGAAGACATACGGATAAATCTGAATGGTCGGACAGCCACGACAGCATTGGTGACAAAGGAGGTTGAATCAAATGAATCTGTAAAACCCATTTAGTTTGAGGAGAGTAGCCGAGCCTGTGCTCACCTGGGTGCCGAGAACCAACGAGACACTGGAAACTTTTCAGTCTCGTATCTGAGGTGCTCCCAAGGTGTAATTTCTATCTCTTTGAGAAAAAAAATTCTTGAAAGGGCAGGAAACGAGCTTCCAATGATTATGAAAAGAAATCCATGTAATTACGACCCCCTCCTCCTTTCTTTTTGCCTCTTAGATATTTTTTTAACAAATATAAACTTTATTCTTACAATTAGTAAGAACCAAAAATGGCAAAATTAAATTTAAAAAAGACTTAAATAAAATTAAATTTTATTTTACTAATCCAATTTTCATTTTAAATGCGCTTAATTTCACTTGTAACTAATTGTTCAAGTCTTTTTCCCTTAAAAACTCGGCCAACTGATTTCTTCGTTCCGTAATCCCTTGAACTATTACGATGAACATTGAAGCAGCAAAATACACCTCGCCGAGGTTGCATGGCAGGATGATACTTTCTAGCTTCCCCCTTGCTCTGCGTTTCCTTCTTAAATCTTAGCAGATTCCAGAGCAAAATAACTTGTTTTGATGAGCAATAAATATTAATTACGGTCAGATTGTCGTTAGTTTTATTCGTCAATATATTTTTGTAGTAGTCATTTACAAATTAAGTGCTAGCAAATACGATGAATAAGGACAAAATGCAATTAAAGAAATAGAGAGAATATTAAAAATAGAAGTATATGTAATATTCTATCAGGTAAGGAAATAAAACTGTTTGAAGGCAAAATATTTAATTTTTTTTAAGTATACTATTTGGTATAAAATCTCCAATTCTTCAATATAATTCAGGAAATAAGTTTGAGTATTTCACCAGTTGCCATAATGTTTGCAACAATAAATCTTACCGAATGCAAGGACTGCATTAAATTTGCTTTGAAAATTTCATTTTAAATTATAAGTGTCAGGCATCTCAGTTTATTATTATTATTATTGAAAATAGGGGGCTGATTTTAATTTCTTAATAACAACTCCTTTTCTTTTTTCATCTGGAGAATCGTGTCTGTAATTTTAAATATGCTTTTTAAGCTTTGCATGCGTGCTTTCATAGATACTAAAGATGAGATTCTTAAAATATTATCCTTAGGCTTATGAAGCTTATGATATGATATTAAACCTTTTGCACGTCAGGTTTCTAAAGTTATAACACTAAACAAGAAAAATAATTTTGATCTCACATAAAGAGCAATAAAAAGTACTTGGTGAAAATTGACAAGGGCGTCAAAATATGTTAAGGTAAATGTAATAAAGTGATTACTTTATATAATTACGGTGATTATTCAGAAAGAATAATACGTAATCCACCAGATTAATTGCATTTATTGTAACAAATACAAACACATACATACTTACACTCACACACAGATGCATAACACACGCACGCAGTCACAAATGCATAACACACACAGGTGAATGAAGTTTTTATCAAAAAAATAGTATGGTATTCTAAGGACAATTATCGGTGAAGATCTACAGAAATTTCCCGAAGTCATGTCATGAGTAAGAAAGATAGTCTTCCTATAAAGAATCTACCTCATTTTTGTTATTATATTGCCCTGTTGTTAAATTCTTTTTTTACTGTTATGCCACTTGTTTATTATAGAACAAGTGGTGTAGCTAATTCAAACAAATGAATGAAATATTAATTTTTAACAAAAAGGAGTTGGTGAAAAAAAAAAGAAGCAACATTTTCTTTTGAAAACGTTACATAAAATGAAATAAGTTATTTCTGCTCAAAAAGAGTTTAGACATTGTTATGTTATGTTTATCTTCACATCATTTTTAAAAAAGTAACTATTTACGGGTATATAAATAACATAACAAATATTGGGAAACCTATGTTGAAAACTAGAACCCTTTTAATTAGTGAATCTGCCGCTCATAGCTTTCGAAGCATTTTGAGCTAAAAGTTGAGCACCCCTGCAGGAACCTGCGACTGGAATAGCCAAATTTCGCCATCAGTTGATATAGAAAATCTTTCACATCTCCCCTCCCCTTCCTCAAATAATCGTCATCACTAAGTGCATCAAATTCTCAAATGAAATCAAATTTTATAATGATTACAATACGTTCGACCTGCATGATTTTCTGCTTAAAAATAAAATGTCATTTTAAAAACTAAATTATTTATTTCAGCCAAATCCTTATTTACGCATAATTTGAGTTCTTAATCAGCAGGAATGAACATTCTCATATAATTCAATATGGCGTGTTTCACCTTCAGCTTCATAATAACGACGAAAATCGAATAAATATTTAGGAGAGGGTCCTTTCTGTCACCTGATTCCAAAATTTGATATGATTTATCGCTAGATTTTGTTTACTTGGATCATATTTTAAAGTTATTGTATTCACTTGAACACGGTCAGGCAAATAAATGCAAAGTTTTTCCTTAGAAGGCTAAAATCAAATAACGATATGAACCTTTGAAGTGAAGAAGAAATACAAAATTTAACTCATCCATACTTTTTGAAATAATTTTGATTTATCCAGTTAACAAACACACGAGAGGTAGACCGATAAAGAATGGGATATTTAATGAATTTGAATTAGAACAAAAATAAAAATAGAACTATTTTATAAACCTTAATCTCATTATAAATTAAACATTTCTAAATAATCGCAATTTTCAACTATTATGGAACCGAACCGACAACTATAATATAAAAAAATGCATATGTATTTAGAGAGCGTCTATGCTGCTACTGCTAAAAATATAGTGGAACAAAGCTGAACAAAACCAAAGTAGAACCGAAGTGAAAGTAGAGCAATAACGGAAGAGGGATAAACCAAAGTAGAAACTTATAAGTAAAAGAAATCCGGCCTGATGACTTTCTCAAGGTCCAAATTCATCAGGCTTTCATTTCGGTTCTTCTTTGGTTTTGTTCATCTAATGAATTTGAATAATATTTGACATAAATCTAAAATTTAAGAGATAAAAACTATTTTTTTGAATTTCAATATCGATCTTACTGCTATTCAGAGTTGTCGTACTCACAGACAAGCATCATTAACAAGAAGTTTAATTAATTTTCCCAGTGAATCGGGAATTTTAAAGCCCAAAAATTCATCAAAGTATTGAAATCGATTTAAAAAAAATCTCGAATGCTCTTTTCGGGTTTACACAGATACATTTTAGCGAGAAATTAAAATAGGTCTCTCAGACCGGGAATGGTACAGATCCAACCTTAAAATCATCCTGGCTCCTTTATTTGTGTGCAGCTCAAGCGAGTTATTTCGAAATGGAAACCTCCCCTCCAAAACGAAACCAAATCACTTTCTCATCCCCCGGTTAATTATTCCGAGTGTCCTTTCAACTATTTCACGCATTGGAGGCCGCTAATAACACCGGCCACATTACACTTCAAGCTTCGGGGAATGCTCAGTGATCGTAGCACCCTGATTTTATGGTGCCCACCTAAAATGACTTCACGCAGGATGCGCCGGGCTCCGTCGCTCAGCCACGCCGGCAAAGAGTGAGAGTTTCGCCGCCACAGATGAGTGAGGGCCGACCGCACACGGAGCGTTTAGAATGGTTTGTACGAGATCAAACAGCATTATTCAGAGAAGTTTATTTTAGGCTTTCAGCTTCATTTGAGCAGGAATGCCGCATTATACCCGGCAGTGAGTCAATTTTGGATTCCCAATAAGTGAAAAATCCATCGTAATGAGGATTGAAACGAGTTTAATGAGGTGATAGATTTTCTTAATTATGAAATGCAGTCGTCTGTTTGATTTCATTCTTTTCTTTTCTTTCTTTATTTGCAATGACAAATTGTGTATAAATAAATATAGCAAGACTAGGCTCCACTCTTTCAAAACGAGATCAAGGTTCTTTTTATTTGCAGAAATTTCTTCTTTTTCATTTGGAATTTTTTTTATAAGTTTGGTGTGTATAGATATTGAAATGTTAGTAGCATACGTAATTTATAATATTTTAAAAGCAAAAAAAGTGATTGCTAATTTTTAAAAATTGATACTTGTTTATGAATATGTTGATATGTTTTTTATATTGCATTTATTAGTTAAATAATACATTGAAAAACAGTATTTTTGTATTCAAAATACTTGTTAATTATGAACATATTACCATAATTATAAACATATTAGAAATTAGCTATTATTCGAATTTATTCGTTTTTTTATTGCCAAAAAAGGATTCAGAAACACGATTTTTTTTCAAGAACAATTTGACGAATAAAATGATATGCATTTTAATGAGGTGCGCATGCTAATATACATTATTTCGATCCTTTACACACTTAGTTTTTCCTTCATTATTATAGATACCTAAGAATTCATGAATAAAAAAATATGGATTAGTTAAATTTAATTAATTAATTTACTTGATAAATTTATTTAATGTTCATTTGAGATATTTAAACTGTAGTAATGAGAAGTTTAAATTTTTGTTGTAATGTAAAGTTTTTGCAATGTAATTTAAGTCGTTTAATATAAATACAGCAATTAAACGGTCTTCGATCTCAGTTTAACTAAAGTCCGTTTCGCTTAAAACATCCCATTCTTCAAAATCATCTCCAGCATCAGTAACTTTAGAAATGAATTTACTTAGACTTCCCAGCGAAGAAATCGCTTAATTTGTGATATAAAATTTTCTTTCGAAACTAAAGAGAAACTGTTAAACATCTGCTTTGTTAAATAGTCTTTATAAATAAGTGACTATTGAAACTTAGTTATTAAACTCTATTACTGGCTTAATTTGTTTTTAATAATTTCTAAGCCATTTCATTACAACAAACTAAGCCTTTCAACTTTATTAATGGCTTAATTTATTTGTAATTCCTTATAGGTTTTATCATGCAAGAACATAATGTTGTTTTTGAGTTGAGATTTTTGGAGTCCGTAGGCGAAAAATAAAAATTTTACTATCCGCACGAGCATCTCAAAAAATCAAGTTTAACGACGCGTTGCCATTGCCATTTACAAAAGCTCTGATTAAAGAAAATAAGTTAATGACTACAGGAAATAAAACCTAGAAAAATGTCATTTTGAGCTAGTTATTACACGAAATGAAATAAATAGGAAATGCGACATTTTTTTAAACAATCAATGCAACAAAGAGTATTTTGGATCGTTTGCAATACTAAAGTGACTCATTCAACTAAACAATTAAAATGGATAAAAATATAATTTCACTTGCACGATTACTTGGTGCTTGGCCAGTCAAGAAATAATGTTCTGACATGATACTGACATATGCATAGCAGATTCTATTTTAATCATTTTTTTAATAATTTCAGATTTTGTATCCAAAATTACTTATGACTTTTCGTGCCAACATTTTCTTACGGTACTTATCGGTATTTCAACTTCCTTCTGGCAGCACTGCACGAAGAATGTTCAATTATCAGTTTTTATACTCTCATTTACGAAGTATACTTGAACAGAAAAGGCCATTAAATTACCAAACGATTCAATGAAAGGTCATTAAATTATCAAACGATTGATCATTTTTTTAGCTTTAGGTATTCTTGAGTCGAAAAGCAATTTTCGAAGTCATGTTTGCATGTCTTTTCGCATGTGTCGAAACATGATAAATCAAAAATACAATAAGATAAATTGAAAAAAAAACCCCGATTATTTGACGCTGACATTTAGATGATACCCCCCCCTCCACACACACACATCTAGAACCAACTTTCGAATTGACGAGCTACCACTATCAAAATCGTAACTCTGCTACTAAATGGCGAGGATTCCTTTGCTTTCATTATGAATTTTAAACCACTAGATATAAGGAAAATTAAAACTTACTCTACACCTTTTTACAAAACAGTAGATGCTGAACATCTACGGATTTTGCCCACTGACGCTGATACTAATCAGTGTTTGGAACTAAACACTGTTCCAAATATTGACATTGTTTGGAACTAAAACGCAAATTTAAGATCTCCATATCAAAGTCAATCTGTTTGTCATTTGTGTATCAATGTGCTTATCATTTACAATATGATGCATGCCATCGTGTTAACAACTGTGCTTATGCAACAGTTAGCGCTATTTCCCATCAATACTTTCCAAAGATTATCGCGAGTACCTTACAATGTAGCTGCAATAAAATTCGGAATCCATCTTGTAATAATTCAATCAGAAAACTGCTATTCAACTTTAAAACAGTTTAAAATCTTAAGGTAGTGCTTTCTTAATTTGCTTATATGTACTGACAACAAGAAAACACGTGAAAAAGAGTTAATCTTGTGTAATATGATGTAGAGTCGCGCAAATTGGGATCGCATGTTATATTCTTGTTCCATTACCTGCATTTTGTCTGTCTGACCTTAACCTTGGTTATTTTATCTTTTCTAAAAAAGATTTAAAATTGTTGTTACGCATTTTCTAATAAAGCAGGAAGGCGAAAAGGCTTCACTGCACAGCTGAGTTAGTAATCGTAATCGAAGCGTAACTAAGACAGGCTTTCCGTGCATTTATAAACAAATGTTGCAAACACAAAGATTAGCTCGAAAGGCAGATAATTAGAGATTTTTACCTTTTTGAAATGTAAATAAGCAATTAACAGTTTTGTTAAAGTCATTAAAATCTTAATAAATTCTCAATTTTACTTTTTTTACTAATCTTTTAAAACACCAACTTTTCTGAGATGAAACCTGTGTCATTGTTTCCTTTCTCATGTATTTAATATGTAAATAATATGAAGTTTCTTACTAAGACTCTTATAGGGTTCTCAACAGAAAAATTTCTTTCTAAAACTAAAATTCGTGTTTTTAAGTTTTTTTTCCATTCTTATAACTTTTTTATGCAATTTAATTTCGAGAATATTTTTTCTATATTATTTAACAGTATATATATATATATATCATTTTATTTTATATTTATGTTAAAACTCATTTCAGAGAAAGAAAAGAAATGAATGGGATAATTTATATATTCCAAAAAGACAAATCTAACGAAATAAAATATGTGAATACTATTCAACTTATTGGTTGAATATTTCTCTAAAAGTCAAACGGAATCCTTATGTAACATGATTCCGAAAATGAGAATTTAATTCTATGATATCTTATTTGAAACCTAAAATTTAAAGCGATTTGAGAATAATTATCTTATCATTTGCGTTGAGAAAAAATGTAAGCTTAAAAGCCCCACTTCCCCCTTTTTCGCCCCAAAAAACGTTTATTATCCTAATTCAAATAAGCCGTCCTAGTTCATTATTAAATGAAGATAATAAAAATTAAAATATAGAAATCATCAAACGTATTCATATTTTTTTCTGGAATATATTGGAAATATCGCATGTTTATTAAGAATGTTCATTTAACATTTGTTTAACATTTCTCTAAAAACGCAGTTGTGCGCATTATTTTTTAGCGCTTAAGCTTATGACAATACAAATCTTGATAGACCGAAGAAAAAATTTAACTGCAGTAAAAACTATGTTAACAATTGAGAAAAAGAGTTTTAAAAAACATTTACATCTCATGGTAATATTCTATAAGTAAAAAAAAAAAGAAAAAAGGTTGGATAAGTAAGCTACAATTTTTTTTTATTAAATTCATTTTGAAGGGGAAAAAAACCAACTTTTTTTACAAATCGTTTTATAAACAATTCTCGGAATCCATTTCCGACTGAAATTTCATCGATATAATTTTAGAAAGAGAAATAAAAAAACCTAATAATTACTTTTTTATATTCTCCAAGATTTTCATGCTCACCCCCGTGCGCACACATACACACACATACTACCAAAACATTTTAATTTTAAAAATTGGAGATGAAAGAAAATTAGTATTTGCCACTCACGCAGTTTAAAATAATTTAATTTTACTTTTAATAATGAATCTATTTAGAATTTCTTTTTTTAGCAGAAATGCGTAATTATATGACTAGCAATGAGCTGATGAGAAACAACTATATGATTGTGATCGGGTAGCAATACCAAAAGAATGACAGCCGGACTCTCGGAGGTTGTTGAGAGGTAGCGAGTAAGCAGTGCAACCCCTTAATTTTAATGAAGTCAATTTGTTACCGTCAAAACCCATCCACAGTGAATTTCTAGACATTCACTGAGGAAGAAATGCAAAGTGGGGAGAAAAGACTGCCGACGGTGTTGAAAGACTGTGTCAATATTTCTATTCTGAAGCAAATGAAATAATAATAATAATATAAGCTTTAGTTCACTTTTAATAAGTTTATAAGTTTTATTTTGCTTTTGAAAATCCTGATTTCCTAAGTTACTTGATTGGATTTTGTATTATATTTCAGGGTAAGCCTTAATTTAAAAGATCCCGACTGCTTTAAATGAAATGTTTGCATTTATGTGCCACGAACACCTGTTTAAGATTTTTCTCTCTCTTTTTATAGAGGAATAAGTTTGAGCATTTTGAAATATTTATCAAGTAGTTCGTAAAAGTTGACTAATGCAACAGCTAATAAAAAATGGCAATAGTTTGTGGTTAGAGGCTCGCGCATAAGTTTAATTGTTAAAATAGTTGGTACCTGTAAAAATCATGCCATACATTTCAGTCTAATTTTCACTTCAATTGAAATATTTTTGCAAATATTAAATTCTTAAAGTTTTGAAACATTAACGAAAATCTACATACAAATTCATCTACAAAAATAGCAGTAAATGCCTCATAGTAGACATTTTCAATTAGAACTTCTGCATGTGGCTGCCAAACATAACTTCACTCTAATTTTCACTTCATATCTGAATGAAGCTGCTTATTTTCTTTTTTCGCCGGATTGGAAAAATCGCGAATTCTAATCTTTTCTCCAAATTAAAGCGAATTTCTCTCGACACTTCCTGGAAGTGGACCGATTCGAATCTTCGCTGTTCTTCGAGAAGGAGTCTCTGATTGGGCTATTTCCTGCTGGGTTCGAGATGCGCGATTGTCACGCACCTTCTCGTTTCCTGCCCCGAATGGAGAGAGAGGGACCTCGGGAGGAAACGGCCGAAATTTGCGATGATCATAAAAAGTATCCGAAACCACCTACGCATGAAGTATTCGCATATAAACCCTTTCTACATTAATTTTTTATGCAGGAGGAAACAGTTGGTAGGGTTCGTCAAATGTTCAATATTTTACAGTTTATTATTATTATTTTCTCCTTTAAAATGGCAAATATTTAGGTAAAGAGCCGATACTTGGTTTATTCGCGATAATAGAGGCAATCATTGAAAGGAAAATGTAATTTTTATTCATTAGTGGAAAATGATAAAATTGGCACTGCCAGAAGACTTTCCAATTCAGAAGGTTTCTCAGATATGTGAATAAATTTAAGTGTGTGAACATTTCTGTGAATAAGTCAGCACATATGATGCTTTTTGAAAGAAATATACATAAAAAATTTTAGTCGGCTATTTCTCATGAAATAATGAATGCCATTTTATATATTCACCTAAAGGCTGAAAACAACTAATTAACCAAAAATTTTCTTGTTTGTTGATTTCTAAATATGCGTTAAAAAAGATATTTTAGTTGGTGGACATCAGAAAAACACCAACTAGCATGACATTATTCATCTAATATATATCAGTCTTGTATACAATATCGAGTTTTGTTACGACTAATTGCATATCCGTGTTATAACGGTTTCTAACTTGTCTTGACCTGAGCACACAGGTACAATGCCGTAATAGGAAAATTGTGAGTTAATGAGAGAAAGGGGCTCGTGTAACTTTTAAGATCGAATTTATAAAATCTGTTACCAATCAAAAATCCTGCACGAACAGGGAATATTATAACGTAAAATACAGATTAAAATTTGGTCACATTTTAATTTTTTGAGGATTCTCCTCTTTAACATCCACCCATCTTTAGAAATGTAACTAATATAATCATCTAACATAAATAAACCAAGATAAAAATATTTTTTTCATCTGAATCACTGTCTGATGTTAAATCAGTTAGATTGAAGAAAATAATAATTGTAATTAATCTTGATTCTACGAAAGGTTTAAAGGATGGTAAATGATTGGTACATACAAAATATGAATGAACTGTAGAGTGTGTATTGCATAGCATAGAAGATAGAATAATTAAATTGCACAGAAGAAGTCGTTTATGGCAAGATAATCTCCAAAAATCAATAATGCATTTCAGCCATAATAATACCCTATTTTAAACCAGGGTGTTAATCTGAACAAAATCAGAAAGAGCCAGTTGTTATTTGGAAAGTGAATTATCCTATTACTTAGGAAATTATAACCGGTCTTGATATATTTCAAAATAAAATGTTTATCAATTCTGAAAACAATAATCTAGTCTGTACATGATTGAAAGAAGAAATCTGAAGCCCTAAAGAATAATCTTTGGCTAAATATTGTAATACAAGACGGTATTTAAGATATGGACTATTCATTACGATTGTCAATCACTCCAATTGATCGGAAGGAAACCGATACTGAATTCTTTCCTCAAAAAAGAAATAATAAAATCCTGGGATTGAATTAAGTTCTCGAGCGAAAAAAAAAAAGGCAAACGTTTTCCCTCTGCCAGAAGACGCCCTTCGCAGGAAGTGGCCGGAGACGAAGCGAATCCATCCTCAGGTGAGTGTGACCTCCGTGACCTCCGCTCACTTCCTCTTCGAGAGGATATAATCACGGCGGCACAAAGCCTTAAAAATAGATGAGACTGGATGACATCTTGTTGCCGTCTATGGTTCACTTAGCCCCAACCAAAGGTCAAGGAAGCGTGGGTGGATTTTGCAATGGTGGAGCTTCTGTTCTGATAAAACCTACCACACATACTGCTGCCAAGAACCACTTTCTAACTTGTGTGAAAAGTCTTTTTTTGGGATCTGAATTCCTAGAATCAGTTCCAGGACCACCGTGAGAAATTTGTCAAAACTGTACAAATTATACTAAAATTAAAGTCCAGGTATTATTACAGAATTATAATATTAAAATCCCAAAGGAATTTGAAGGAAATTATTAAATTTTACATCATTTTCTTGAATTAAAATTATTATTGTTTTAAATAATTCATAAAAAAATTTGGTTTATTTTTTTAAACCATTATTGGAATTCTTGCTGAAGGACTTAATGATGTCAGTTTATGAGTTTCGTCGCTAACTTAGTGTGCTGTTAAATTTTAGAATACATTACGCATCTTATATTAGCTGTTTGGTTTTGTCGGTGCATATTACTAAGTAGAAGATTAGATGTCGAACGACATGCATTATTCGTTTACCAACCAGTATACCGTATCGGTATTGACTTCCTTTTATTTTTGATATTTTTGCTTACACTAGTCCGAAAGTTCACATTTCTTTTTGATAGAGCAAAAAATATTTTCTTGACTTCGTTAGCATTCAAGGCCTGTCTTATCTTTCATGTCAATTCATTCATAAAAGTGCTAAAACTCCTAAAATAAAAATGCGGTAAAAAGCCTTAAAATTCATTATGTCAAATTTACACTGAAAAAAGTTGAAAAAAAAAAGCGATGACCTGCGTCTCTCTACTACAAGATAAAGAGGATAATAAAATGCGTTAACATATAATGTAATATAATATATAAAAATGAATTTTCTGTTTGTTTCTATTTTATGTGCTGAAGTACCATTCATCCGATTGCAATAATACTTTGTCAACTTATTGCTTTCACTTACACGTAGGTTATAGACATAGTACAATTATTTGATCTAAAAAATAATAAATATTATTTATTCTTCTCCTTTACACATCATTCAATCTTAATGAATGTATTCATTGTCGACAAGAAAATGAATATTTTTTTTATCATTCCTAATTAATTCCTAAGATAACTATATCAAATTTCAAACGATATTTCCAAAATTATTTCTTATCCAATTTCTTAGTCTTAGCAACGCTTATTATACCAGCTAGTATAATAAAATATAATGCTTTTGCATCGTTCATTATAAATTGAAAATGGTTTATATAGGAGTTAGTCTATGCTGTCACCTTCCTACATGAAAGGAACGAACGCAGTACAGATCATCAACAGATCCGCCTGCATCAGATTTGTTACGGATTTTGTAATTTTCAAATTTATTTCGACATTACCGCTGCTAAATGATCCTATTTCATTATTGCCTGCAAATAACAAAATCTGATTGTAGTGTGTATGTTTATGTACATAAAATGGGTTACGCAATTTTGAAATGCTTTTAAATTTTATATTTTTCCAGAATAAAAATTAAAAGATAACAGAGAATTTCGCAGAATAAGTTTTCACATAGAGACATTTTTTCAGTTTAGAAAGCAGGGCAAAACTTTATTTATTTTTAATAAATATTATCAGAAATTCAGTGTCATTTTTTATTTGCTTCAAAAGATAAATATTCAACATTTCCTTTTCTTTCAATATGGACAGTTTTTTTCCCAATCCTCCTATTTGCTAATGAAAAAAAAAGTATTTGACATATTTACCAAATTAAAACTTCTCTGAATACTCAAATGTATCATATTTTTTATGTAAATCACTGACACTGCTTATGGATTGATAATTTGATTTGCGTAATTATATATTGCAATTACAAGAACTGTTTACAACTTGTTTTTGTTCATTCACTTTTACTCTGTTAATAAAATTTTATTTTCATTGAAACTAATTATTTAAAGCTGTAAAGGAAAGAACAATGCTGAATTCTACAGTTTTTGTTTTCTCATATATGCAGTTTGGAAGAAGAAATTTTTGTGATGGATAAAAAAAATATTTAGTCTAGATATTATAACAATTACAGATTTATTTAGCCTACCCATGATGACTTTCTATTTATAGATAGTCATAATTTAAATAAAATTACTATTATTTCATAGTACTACAAATGTTATTTATATCAAATATACTGTCCATATTGTATATATTAGTAGTATTATTTCTATACAATAGTTCATTATGGTTTTTCCTTCGTCTTTGGAAATCAGCACAGAATTTTTTAAATTGTAATTTTTTTCTAAAAACATATATATTGATATCATTATTTAAGCTGATATTTCAACTTAAGCGTAACGTTGAAAACTGTTAAATTATTGCTAATGAAAATAAACTTCTTAAATTGCTAGTTAGATTCTTTACTAGATTTGAATTGCACAAAATGGCTTTCAGAAGTTATTTAAAATAGTAATCGGACATTATCAGAATAATATAAGATAATGGAAGCACTACATATAAACTTTTCATTTATTATTTCTAAAAATAGCCTAATTTTTCATCCGTGTATGTTATCTCTTGTCAAAATTGCGATTTATTTTATGAGTTTTGTATCTTTAATTAAGAGCAAAAATAAAATTACTGTCAAAAGTAATTGAAGCATTAACATCAAACTTTTATATAATCGAATTCCTTGTTTCCAAATACTAAAATATTCTATCTAAATTATTGTATTATTTCAATATAATTCATAGAATTTTACAGATTCTGTTATACATCGTTGTATTAATTTTTTTTACAATTATTTGAAATTTTTATTTATGCTAAATTTCATAACCCGAATAACTGCAAATACGGTAAATTTTGATTAAATACATTTTTTTATCTAAGCCTTAACAGTTTAGCTGTTATTTTTACCCTATTTATCCTCAAGAATGCCATCTTTTTTTAGAATATGTTGTAATGAAAATTCAATTAAGCATTTTTAATATTAGGAATTACACATTAATTTTGTTACTCAATTATAGTCTTTGTGTATGTATTTTATCTAACAAGTTTAAAAATGAGATAAAGATAAAATGAAATCTGCTATGAATATTTCAATGTATCATGTCAGAATATAATTTCTTGAACGGCCAAGCAACACGTGCTCGTGCAAGTAAAATTATATTTTTATTCATTTTAATCGTTTCATCGAATGAGTCCCTTTAGTATTGCAAACGATCCAAAAAACTTTGTCTCGCCTTTATTCTTTTAAAAAATATCACATTTCCTATTTATTTCCTTTCATATAATCATATGCTCAAAATGACATTTTTCTAGGCTGTATTTGTTGTAGTCATTAACTTATTTTTAATCAGAGTTTTTGTAAATGCATTGGCGTTATTAAAAGCTGATTTTTTTTGAGATGTTCGTGCAGATAATAAAATTCCAATTTTTCGCCTACGGATTTTTGTTGATGCCAAAAACCTCATTCCAAAAACAACATCATGCTCTGATTTGATAATAAGCCTATGACTTATTCAGTTAAGTAAGAGATTAATACTATAATCATCCGTTAATCATTCCAAAATTACCTTATTAAATTACCGTCTACCATTTAGAATGTTAATATCCAAATAAACGAACGTAAATAATGATAACATAGAGCTGTCAATGGTAAAAATGAATTCAAGAAAAGGATGCAAGTTAAGCGTGTATTCCTCTCGATGCATTCACATGACCAAGATGCAATTCTGGCTCATCAATCATGTGCAAGTATTTCGAGCTTGATGGTGATCTCGTTTTTCGTTGCGGAATGCCATAACTTGTACAGTGCACGTTCTGTCATCTCCCAAGGAATGCTCATTACATAATTTGAGCATTTGTTCTGTCGAACGCAGAATCCGCGTAAATTCTCTAGAAATTCGTTTGACCTACATAGTTGTCTAACCGTGGTCAGTCCAGTCACGGCGTCTGGCCATTGAGAACAGACGGACCTGCCTTTCCTCGAAAACATATTGGCCAATGAGAAGAAAAAGAACTTTAATTATTAGGCAGGGCCCTTTCGGATATCAGGCCAAAGGTGCAGTGTACTTTGATGGTCATCTCAAGACTTTCGATTACGTTTCTCCACCTTGGAATGCGTCGCGTGTTTGGACACGTGTTGCAATTCTTGTTGCTGACACGCTCTTCAAGTTCTGCGCTGCGATAATGAGCCTGTTGAAGGAATCAGCAACGTTGAAATGTAATTTGGATGGAATTTCATTTCCACGATTTAAGGTTTTTAAGAAAAATAGAAAAATCGGAAGTGTTTTATGAGTATAAAACCAGCACGCAATTACCAATGGAGAATGATAAGGAATATTCACTAGATTTTCTTCGTGATGAAATGAATATTGTGAAAGTCTGAAATAGAATTTAACTGACTCCAAATTTCATTTGTCCAAAGATTTATTATGGCTATTAGTTAAAGTTTCATGGTAAATTAATTTTTGGTATTGTTATTTCTCATGAAGACTGGTCATTTTTAACGGATCATTTATCCTTTTTCGAACTCTGAAACCTTAAACAAAGCGAATAAGACAACCAGTGCAAGGACAATTTTTCAGTTTATAGATTGTTTTTATTGCCTTGTATACAAAGTATTCAAAAAGAAAATAAAATAATATTTCAGAACGCTTGGTCTCACCATTTTCCTCAATCTCCATGTTTCCCAAGCTCAATAAAAGCATTTATGAAAATGGATCCTACCTGATAATTAGTGAACACGATAATATAAAAACTCAATAAACTGTAGGCATGTGGCCTGCTTAAAAATTTTTTATATAATTTTAGACAAAATTATTTAACACTTTATATGTTATCCATGTAAATCAAAAAAAATTAAAATCGCAAAAGGATAGATGAATGCAATTTCGCAAAATAATATTACACATCAGAATTAAATCAGCCCAATTAGTTAAAGCATTGACTTTTTGCCCCTTTTATATGTTTGTAAATTTATGAATGCAATGAGTGGAAATATTAGCATTCACTCTAATGAAATTTGATATGTGGTCTTCTTATCATTATTGTCTATTACATAGTATCAAATTTTGAATTCAACAACAAAAAAAAGAAAGACACACGAAATTCGTACTGAGTTCACCGTATTTTTAATCTCAAAACATACCATAACGTTTGAGTAATTAAGAAAATTGATGGAAAAAAATTTCTACTGGTTCTTATCACATTAATTATAGTATTCTTTCAATTAGGACATTGTACTTTTTTTACATGCAGAATAGAATTAGAAAAAAACAAAAATAAACAACTATAAAGATAAAGAAAAGAGATGAAAAAGAAAAATACGTGAATAATTTGTCTGAAACTGCCATTTTAAATTATCGAATAGTATAAGTGGATACATTTAATATAAAAGCAGGTATTTAGTGCAAATAGATGGATTTTCATTTAAAGTATCCTTACTTGCTCACGTATACAAACATGCGCAAAGCATATAAAGAGAAATAATTGTAGTCAAAAAATACTAGAGCTCGAAATTTTGATAAAAATCCACATTTCCAACCTCCTTGAGTCAGAAAAATACGTTTTTGGCATTATGTATGTATGTCTGTCTGTGAATTCGATAAATCAAAAATACTTTGAACTAGACAATTGGAATTTTATACATAGAATGGAGACCGAATTTGTAAATTTCTGTCCAATATTCAACGAAGTCTATTCAGAGAAGTACACAGATTTTGTATCTAATATACAGAACTTAATAAATTTTGAACCAAATCTGTCAAGCGGTGTGTCGTCTGTCTATCTGTCTGTACTTTTGCACGTGTGAGAAGGCAATAACTCTGAAACGTAATGGTCAAGGAAATTCGATATGTTGTCTTGTGATTAAAACTGTAATTTTGTGTCTTTTTTTTTTTTTTTTTTTTTTTTGCAAGTTGAGTCAAAGTTCTATATTTTGTAACTAGGATTCAAAAATGTCATCCCAAAGATTCATAATCTTAATAAAAGTCCACCATTTTAAGCGGGAGAGGCGAATAAACTCTTTATTTAAAAGGATTTTAGAAGATCTTGGGGAGATTACTCCTGCTTAAGGCTATATTTTATAAGATAAATGGTTATTGGCCAAACAATTTCTTCATCTTGAAATTTTGACATGCGTATTTCGTCATGAAGTTAGTCATTTTGTAACATGTGGCGAGTTTTTTTTTTCTTTTTTTTACAATTAATAATAAACATAAATTGACGGAATAGAAGCAAAAATGAAAATTTTTTCCATTTGATTAAGTGTATAGCTTACGACAACACGATGAATTGGCGAATAATTCCTAAGTATTACTAAAATCCCAAAAACAGATAATTGTATCTACGCTCTTTGAAAATCATTAAGAAACAGATATAATTTTCTTTTCACCACAACAAAAAATAATACATAAAATTCATTGCACTGAAAGCCGAAATTAGCGGTTACAGTTATTGGAGAATTTGATAAATTCGTAGCTAGCTTGCGTTATTCGTAGCTTTCATAAATTCGTAGCAGTAATAAGAATTCACTTTATTCAAATATTAAAATTAAAAGGAGAAGGATACCTAGCTTTTTTGATAAATATAGTAAAAATTTTATAAATAAAAAGTAATAAATAAATTTTAAAAAATTAGTTATTGAAACAATGATAATTAAAATAAAAAAATTTTAATATTTTTTTTAAAATATACAAAACGCACACAATATTCTGAATTCTATTATTGAAGAACGAAATAAATAAGGCAGTTTACATCTTTTGTTTTCAAAGTTTTTTTTATTGTACAAAATTTGTTATTAATTTGATTCAATTTTGTTTTTTAATTTAATAAGTGATATATAAGTAAAACGACTGAATGATTAAAGAGCTTTAAATTATTATTTAGTTAGTATAAACGAAAATACAAGAAATGGAAGTATTTAATCAACGAAAAAATAATTTAATTTTGGTTTTAAGTCAGAAAAAGAAATTCGAACTCAATATAAACGACTACATTCTAACAATATTTCAATTGAAAACTCGAAGAACCATAGAAAAATTGGAATTCTGAATGAACCATAGAAAAATTGAACTCGAATTAAAAAAAAATGTGAAATGCAATTTCTACTGCATTTATCCCCTCCCCCTTTATTTTATCAGGGTTTAACCAAATGAATAGTAGAATTTTGAATTTTCAGAAATGGCAAGTTTTCTATTTACTTTCAAAATAAATTCTTTTGCCGCCATGCCTATTAATGAATGGGAAGTTTTTGTTATTAGCGAATAAAAATTTTTCGGCAGAATCATCAGTAAAAATATAATTTGCATGATTGTCAATGAAAACAGATGCAATATATAATACGTAGAACAAAATCTTCCAAGTCCATTGCTTTTTGCACCGTTGAAATTAATAAACTACTACGTTTCACCGAAACCGCGAGTCCGGTCATCATCCACCTGGTACCAACCTACTCCCACAACTAACCGCAGAATTGGCCCTCTGTCGTTCATTATTATTTTTTTTTCTCGCTTGAAACGTACCATCCCCCCCCACTTCTATATCCCACCACCCCATGCAAGCATTTGCTCGTGAGTTGCACGTGGCATCCTCACTTCTTAATGAAAAGGGGTGACAGCGGGCACGGGAATCGGCCATGCGTGCGCCATCAACCATCTGCTGCTAATGGCCAAACCATTGCTTCTCGTTTATTAAATTGACACAAAAGGTAAGATTGCCAGATAGCGAAACTAGAAAGCGCGCGATGAGCTCCTGAATACAACGGAAGCGAACTAAATGGAATTTTTTTTTTCCATCCCGCCGTTGCTTCGTTAAAAGAGACTTTTTTCTCTCTCTCCCGATCTGTTGTATCAATATACCTGAAAGGCAGTGTCTGTTTTTTGTTTAGTAATCTACGGAACCTATTAAATCAATTTTTAAAGATAGTTTTTCCGTGAAATATGATCTGCCCGGCAAACTTGTTTGTTCGGCAATCGTTTCCGCTCAGAGCCTTCTTTTGTTTCAGGTCTTTTATCAATTTGGGTAATTACCAGGGAAGCGCACGACTGGGGTTGGGCAAGAAGATGACGACAGTTGCTGTTCGCCTCTTGCACGCGACATTCATAATGATTACTTTAACGGATTTGGCATCAACAGTGCACCAACTAACTTACGCAATGAATGATTTTGGAAAAAGTTCAAAAAAGGGAAATTAGACGCGATGCAAACCGCCATTTAAAAAAAAAGTCTCGATTATAGTCTCGAACTATGGATACTTCAAACACGGTATGTGTCTCGGTCATTTTTACATGGTGATCTGGCAGTTAAAAATATAACTTCAATTTTCAAAGCATTTTAACTTTTATATTAGCGAGAAGAAACTTCGTATATTATTTTGAAACACATTTTATCACGAAAAAATGGAAAAGGCCCTTCCTCTTTCTCCAATAACTACGAGATAAGATCTGTCATCTTTTCAGACCATCTGAAATTTAATCTTGTTTTCCATCCTCCTTTTAAATGCGTGCACCTATCTTATATTCAGAACCTTTTAGGCATTGCAAGCCTTGGTGCTCTTATTTTTCCAATTCCCCAAACTGAAATATTTATTTATTTTATCGATTTCAATTTTTTCTCTACATAAACAATTTTAAGTACCAAATTTTGGCTACAAGATAATAAAACAAAATAACAGAATATTCAATTACCTATTAGTTCCCAAGGGAATTTGTTTTACAATTTCGGAGATAACAAGAATAAAAATCAAATGTGAAAGTTATTCTAAATTCTTTTAACACAACGCTATTTAAAAATGAGATCTGATATTTTGTAAATTGTCATCTCAATAAGTTAATTAAAAGTAAAAGTTAAAGCCTAAGAATTAAAGTTAAAAATCGCCTGACCCCCAAAGTGTAGGCACATCTCTCTTAACTTTTTTTAATAATTCGATTCTTCAATCATGGAGTGACTGAATAAAAGATGGCGCATATGAAGACTATTTTTGTAGATTAATCCTCAAAAAATAGTCTTACAAAATTAAGGATTAATTTACAAAAATAGTCTTCATATACCAATTGTTTATCTGAATGAATAATAAATATTTTTATCGTTGTTCTAATTGTTCATCAGATATACCTATCAGTGTTAATATCAATGGTAAATCTATACTTATAATAAAGCTCAATATGAGTGTGCGTGTAGGTTGACGCTCTATAGGCTAGACAGTTCGGCCTACAATCCCCAAAATTGGCACATGTATATCTTGAAAGTAGAAAACGGGCTTCATTTTAATTTTTAGTTAGGATCAGTTGGTTTTTTAGCTAGCATTTATCATGTTATAGCATGATGTTTTGGTTAGGATGTTTTGATGTCTCCGAAATTTACGGGAAAAAATATTTCTACCTGCTTTTATCAGAAATGCATTATTATTATGTATACTGTTGTGAAATCAGATGTGTTTTTAAAATGTTGACCTGCTTTAACCAATATTGTTTTTTTATTACGTAGGCTTCTTATATAGAAGATGTATTTTTAAAAAGCTAACTTA
>JAOUZG010023330.1:4519294-4543215 GCA_026289955.1 Argiope argentata
ATAATGCAAGGGTCATTTTATTATTATTGTAATTTTAGGCTTGCTCGGGAAAAAGGGCCCGCGGTGTTGCTAACGTTAAGCATGGACGTGATTGGGTTGGAATATCGTGTGCTGGTATTTCGCTTCCTAGAAGCTTTCAATGGCGAGAGTGTTTTTCACTTAGAAATTTCGATTCTATGAGAATAATCCGTTTTCTTAAATGTCTGCATTCCTAAAATAACAGAAAACGAAAGGAAGTCGACGAGTTGCGACAGGAGTGTTTTCAAATCGTTTATGGTTATACTTTTTTTTATTCGGCTGGATTTTAATTCATTGTAGTTATAGGTATTCAGAAAACTATCAAAAACCTATTGGAGCTTTCTGCAGTCTACTTCATAAAATTAAGTCTATTTTATGTTTAATATTTATAATATGATGAAGGAAAATTAATATATATTTTTAAAAAGTGTCCGTTCAGGCAAATTTCTTTGTTTCAAATGTTACAAACGTCTATCATTTCTATACATTTCTAATTATCTTTCATATTCAGTTCTAGAGATATCACTTTTATATATATACCGATAGACAGATTGATAGACAGTCAGTCGACTGATGAATTTGCTCTATCATTCAATGAGATTTGCACCAAGGTTTTCATGTCATAAACCAAATTTCATCCTTCTAACTCGTTTCACTTTTGAGTTATCAGGTTCACTTGCAACTCGGTAAATAGGTATGCAAGTAATTGCATTTACCGTCGAAGGATTTAGTGCAAAATAAAATATTTATCTACAATTTAGATAGAAGCGTATTATTCCGAATTTGGTTTATCTTTCATGTCTCAGCTTTCATTCATCCTATTCTGGCAATCAAGAATTCTAAAATTGGATTTTTAAAGAAGATCAAAGAAGATTTTTAAGAAGATTGAAATGAGAGGATTCAATCAAAGTTTCGAAGTAGGAACTTATAGATATTTCAATACTTAATGATATATGTATTTTTTATGTGTAGGAAATTGATAATAATAAAAAAAGAAAGAAGGGTCATAAGTAGCTAAATCTTTTTATACATTTCGTAGCATAAAAATAAAAAATTCCAAAAATGAATGGAAGACGGTTATAGTCAAATGTAGTTTAATCTGCTTCTGAGCTCGAGGCTTAAAGAGTAGTAGTAAACATGAAACTGCGCTTATAAAAATCACAAAATATTTATTAACAAAACATGAGACTCTACCAAAACCAGTCGTTGTTTTAAATGAGAAAACGGAAGGTAAAAAAGGCAATCAGCAGTCAACGCCACAATATTTATAGTTCAGATTAATAATTAATTTCAATTCACTTTAATAGCGCCTCCACAGGGTTTCCTAACTCAGTCTGGAAGACGGTTACACAGAAAACCTCACGTGGTTGATCATTATTTCAGAGTTGGAATGCTGGCTTCAATCTGTCTGTGCTGACTGTTTGCTTACGCGATCCAATTTGAATCGTGAAGTGCTTTGGAGACCTAGATAGCACTCCACTATATGGAGGAACAAAAGATATCTTTAATCTATTCTGTAGAAGAAAACTTGAGTACAATTATTAAATTCTTTAAAGGAGTAGGTCGTAAATCCCTAGCTTTACGTTGCAACGTTGGAAGAAAATCAATGTTATCTAAATTCTTAAAGTTAGAAAAAAATTATCCTGGCAGAGTTATAGGTGTACCGTATACCATCTCAGCAACAGAAGACTGCAAAGGTTCCTTTACCGATGCTCGGTATGTCCAGCAAAATGGAAGGTAGAACTAAAATCCGTTTGTCAGTTGAATGGGCACGAATTGAACTCTTCAATTGTCTGTGTAACCTCTCGACCAATCCATTTGACTGAGGATGGTAAGGTGTGGTATGTATAAGCTTAATACCAAGAAGACTGTCAAATTCATGGAATAGGTCACTCTCCTATTGTCTTCTCTGGTCCGCTGTGAGCCTCTCAAGAACTCCAAATCTAGAGATCCAGTTAAAAAAGAACTCAAAAACAACTGTCTCTGCTTTTATGTCGTAAAAAGTATAACTTCTGACCATCGGAAAAAAACGATCCACACACAGATGCAACAAGAGGCGACAAGTACATCATCGAGATAGGGGAAACAAAAATCAAGTAAAAAGGAGTTCAAATAATCCAAACGGAGTTATAACAGCTGTTTTTGGAACATCAGTAGCAGCAGCTGGTATATGATGATACGCTCTAACAAGATTAAGAATCGAAAATAAATTTTTATCATGTTGTGGTTATTAATTGCGATGAACAAGCGCACTGACGGCTATTTGATGGCCGCTGCAGCGATTTTAAGTCGATTGAGCGTCTCTTGTTTTTCAGTAGCACCAACGAGGGCCAAGTGTATGACTTAGCTACTTCATGCGTCACATTCATTTGCACAACCCCTTTTTATAGGGGAGCACAGTCACACATCTCACAGATAGTAAGAACACAAAAGAACAACCCTGCAAGAACCAGGACTCGAACCCGGGAAGCCCAGTGCATGGGAAAGACTTTCCACCCTTAAGCCAGGATGTCGGCCCTTTTTATCATAAAGATTATGAGCGAGATCATGAAGAATAGGAAATCTATCCTGAATAATTTTAGAATTGAATTGTCTATAGCCTCAGAATGGCCTCCAATCATTCTTTTTGGGTACCATATGAAGTGGACTCTCCCAGCACTTTTTGGCGGTTAACACCAAAGCTGATATACCATATATTGAAATTCCTGCTTTGAAGACTGTAACTTTTGAGGATTTAATCATCGAGCTTTAGAATATACAGGTGCATCACGAGTTTCAATATGATGTCCAGTGTTATGCTTTACCTAAACCGATAGTTTTGATTCACCTGGTTTGGTTACATCACCAAATTTATATAGGTAGAGTTACCCTTAACCGTTGTAATATTTAAAGATTCGAATTCCGAAATGGTTCTCCCAAGCTCTACGGCATCGGTGCCATTAAGCAACTTTTTCCGCTTTATGCCCACCAATAAACCTTGATGCCAGAGAAAATCATCCTCTATTATAGGTTTCGAAATTGCTGCTAGGATAAATGGCCGCTGAAATTTTTACTTAAAACCCAAATTCAAAGTAACCAATTTAGTACCAAACGTTTCAATCTTAGTTCCATTTGCAGCGTACAAAAGAAATGTTGAAGATGTAGCTTTTTGATCTTTTACCACAGGTAAAATGCTAACAACCAAGCCCGTGTCACCAAATATTCACGACCTGTTATCGTATCATAAACAAATAAGCGCTTTACTGAACCTTTTTCTGCCGCCAGCACAGAAACGGCATGTTTATTTAGTCTTCCGGTTCGAAAGTGCATGGTTGTTACAATTCTTAGCTTTATGTCCAAATTTAAAATATCACCAGAAATACTTGCGATTGATATAATTTTGAACCTCACCTTTTCCACGAGAAAGTGGTCTATGTTGAAATTCCATTTTTGAAGTCTCTGCTCAACTGCTGTTAAACGCTTTTCAATATTCTTCGAATCAACATTCAACCCTTTGCACGCCGAAAAGTAATTCGATGCTTAATTATTCAATATAAAAGGGCTTGTTTATTGCTCCAAATTTGCGCGTGTGTGTGTTTAAAATTGAATTTCTCCGCCTTTTTACCTTTCCGTAGGTATTTTCAATAATCAAAATTGAAAAAATAAATAAATAAAACGTCAAAATGATGCACCTTCGTGAATGGTGCGCAAGAGGCACCATTGAGTGCAAAGGGTTGACAAAACTGAAGCTACGACCTCTTCATTAGAAATTTCAAAAATACTATCAGCCATTTTAGCTAACGATTTCCCATTATCATTGCTGATGTACAAATTCAACACAATTTGTACAGGTAGGCGTTGTAACCACAAATTTTAAAAAAATTCAGATGAAATTTTATCGGCTTCTAAATTTTGCATCTTATAAAGAAGTTTTGATGGGGGGATTATCAACTCACTCAATACCTGAATGCAATTTCTTCAAACGAAATTATTCATAATCGGCATTTTGAGCAATTAACTTAGATTTTATTTGAGCATAAGCATCACTATTAGTTTTAAGTACAATATCTTAAACGCAAATTAAATCATCGCTGTTTATGGCTGAAACGAAATAACAAAATTTAGTAGAATCGATTATAATTTTAACCAAATGAAATTGAGATTCAAGCTGAGCAAACCATAATTCAGGTTTGTCGTTACAAAAAGTTGGAGTCTTAATTGAAACACTGAACTAGTACCTTCACTATTCACCTGCTTTTCATCCATTATAATAGCACTTAAAAGATTATACTGCAAATATTAACGAAGTACAACAATTCAAAATGTACTATGATTTTTTTAAGTACTGATAATCATGAAAATCTCAGCATGGCAATGAAATTATCTTATTTAGTTTTACTCAAGACAACTTGTTTGAATCTATTATTAGGCACCTGGATTAAACCGAAAAGTCAAGAAAAGAAACTCGAGCTTACCGGAGGGTCACCAGTGTAGTTTAATTTGCTGCTGAGCTGAGGTTCAAAGAGTTGTAACAAACATGAACTGAGCTTATAAAAATCATCACAAAATCTTTATTAACAAAACATGAGACTCTACCACAACCAGTCGTTGTTTTAAATGAGAAAACGAAAGGGGAAAAAGACAATCAGCAGTCGAGGCTACAGCATTTATAGTCCAGATTTATAGCTCATTTCAGTTCACTTTAGTAGCGCTGCCACATCAAGCAATTCCCTTTGTAAACTTTATTTACTGCACGTAATTGTGGTCACGATTTGTATTTAAATTATAATAGATATTAGAGTTTACTTACTAACAAATACCATTGGCAATTAAATTTCAATTTTATAATTATATATAAAATACAAAACCTTATAAAGTAAAATTTTAAGAAATTCTCTCTTATCAAGGGAGGGGAAATGTATCGCTTATGTTTTCTTTACCGTCGCTTATACTCTCTATATGAGAAGGAAAATTTCATCCGTTCTGCCTGTTTAACCTTAAATTTTATAAGTGGAATAGCTACGAAGATGAGAAGATTGTGTATGATGAAAGCTTCTTAAAAAGATATTGTATGCGTTAAGTGCAAAAAAAAACCCTATCATTTGAAGTTAGCGTTAAAAATAACTTTTCAAATCCATAAGTGATTTTAATACTACGATACTAAGCTAAGACATTCGACTGAGGAATTGCAGTTATAAAAACTTTGAACGCCAAAGTTGCTCGTGAATTAACTATAAAATTGAATAACCGGACCGCCACAACAGCAACACTGGTGGGAACTGTGATTGAGTCCCAATGGCCCTCACCGGCCACAGTACAACCCTCCCCGTAGAAAGTTATCCCCTCATCGATGGTAGGAGTTCAATTCTCAACCATTAGTGTATTCACCAAGGGTCGAGAGATCCAACCACCATACCGGAAAAATCTCATTTTCAATTACGAGGTGCCCCCCTGGGGGAATGAAAGGGAAGAAAAATAAAAATTATGGAAAGGTTAAATGAAGTATTTATTTCTTTAAAATAATTTAGGGCATTTGTTAAAATTAATTATTATATGCTCTGCAACTTAGCCAATAAAAAAGTTACACTACAAGCATTCAATGACTTACTTTCTATTCTACTGAGTATAAAAAAGTAAATAATTTTTGTCGATGTACAATTTTCTTTAAAATTCTTCGATCGAGATAAATAAAGAAATATTGGCAAAAAAGACATATCAGGTTTCCTTTGCCAGTAGGGTCCAGTGATATTCGGAGGGAGGGAATGAATTTGTAAACAATTTCATTAAACAGATGTAGGGTTTTAGGATGAATGTTTAAACAAATGAAAAATACAGATGAAATATTGATAAATCAGTGAAATATAATAATGAGGGGAAATAATTGTTTTATTTAATTAAATCAGTTAAAATAATTTAAGAAAGGAAATTAAAAGATTATTTCGATGTAAAAACTCCAGCTGAAAGAAATGGAATCAAATTATGAGATGTCACAGTCGCATGGCAAACATATCCGCACCTTCCATTTAACTATGAACACCCATTTGACCCTTTCTTTGTGTCTCTCTTCCTCCATCGGATTTCAGGGATAAGAGTGAATTTATTTCCTTGTGTTAAAGTCAGCAATTGTAATTATACAAAGGAGTCTCTGGATTGCATATATCAAATTTTGGCAGAACAGGAGGACTTAATTTAAGTTTCCTCGTGAAGAAAATGTTTAGTTTTTGCATTCAGATAAAAACTATAACTGACTTTCAGTGATAGGAAGACGCATATTTGAATCTGTATTTTACATCTGGAAAAAGAAAGGCGTCCATATAGGTAGCATGCATGTTACATACGGCTGGAAAAGTAATTATATTTGATTTCAATGCTGCTAGGTAAAAGTAGATTTTACAATAAATAAAATTTTTAATCAAATTGATAACATAAATAACGAATTAAAAAATATGCAATTTTGACAACAAAAAAAAAAGCGGTCAGCGACTGTTAATATTAAACCTATCTTTTCCTGAGCAACGTACATGACTAATGTTTCATGGCAATCCTTTTTAATATATTATTCTGTATTAGGATATTACATTTACATTAAGATATTACATTTGAATATGGTATCAGAAAAATTTTAGAAATGACATCAAATATTTTACATTTTCCATTTTCCAGGTGAATAGAGAGAGAGAATAACAAGAAATATAAAAATACAATTCCTACTTTGGATGTGAGGAAAAATTTAGGAAGTTAAGAACCTTTTTATTTTAAATACTTTTTATTAACTAACTACAACTGTTGTTCTCGTGTTCCGCTGTACAACCGAATGAGGTGTACAGTATATTCTGACAGTATGGACCCCCGAACAACGATCACCTATGACTCAGTTCCCCCAGTGATATATATATATATATATATATATATATATATATATGAAAAATAATAGCATGTTTTGTCGCATGTCATAAAAACGTTTCTATCATCCTCTCCGCAATGCATTAAGTTATGGAGATAATAACAATAACGGGTTATTTTTCTTTCACTTTGATTGACCGTATTTTATCACTAAATATTTTCGTTAATATGAACAGAAAAAGTTATTTCTTCCCAACTATTTTAGAAAATTGAATAACTTGGTTTACTTTAAATAGGTTAATTAATTGTTTTTGAGTTTTCTGAGGTGGCCTTGTAAGTTTGAAAATAGTTAAAGTAAGAAATTTTTTTTTTTTTGCTAATTTAAATATTGTTCAAAACTTCTGTACATTCCTGGACCTCGCCCATGAAAAAGCGATCAATAGAATCCATGGATGCATATCTCACAGATTTTTTTGGCACAATTAGGTCATCATTTCTTAGTTCTCTGGCATCGAATTTTAAAATATAATATTGAATCTCTATGGTTATAAACTCTTTTGAAAAGAATATTCAGGAAACTTCAAAGCTTTAGATTAGCTAACTGTTTTGAAGTTCCCTGGAGATTGCTTAGAGATGGGCCTTGTGAGTAAATTTGGAACAGAAATAATTAAGAAAAATATAGTTCCAAACGTCCGTATCGTATCAATTAATGAACGATTCGTGAGTGCAGATTTATCGTACATCATATCGATAAACCTAACATGTTATCGAGCAATCAGATCATCAATCCTAAAACCTCTGATGTCAAAATTATGGAACTACGGTTTCGTACCCATATGGAATGTTTTGTAGATCTAATCCCAACTGAATTTTTTAAAGAAAGCAATTAGGACAATTCTTTGAAGAAGAGTTGAAGAGAAATATAGATTTTTATGCTAATGGAATATCCAAATTACAATCTTCTCTTTACAGGTTCAAAAACCAAAAAAAGTGTATTTTACATAATATATACATTTAGTTTATCTAGCTCTTTATTTCTCTAATTGTTTATCTCTCTATTTTGTAGTTATCGTGTATATTTGGACATACATACATACAAATTTCCTGTCAATGGATTTTTGTTCGTAATTTGCGCGCGCACTACTTTACCAACCCAATTTCTACACAATATAGTAAAAAAATAAGAGTTGCCATTCTGCAACATTTAATTCTGATATCCTTTTTGCAGAACCATTTTGATACCAACAGAAAAGTAATTATTTCAGGAAAATTAAAATTATCTATTTCTTATTACAATGATTTAAGTGTTAAAAAACATTCATTTCTGTTAAAAAAATATTTTTTTTCCTAGCAAAATCTTGTTATTTTCAGCTTTTCTTTAAAAAATGGAACATTTAATCAATCAAATATCTATTCACGTTTTTATAACGAGTCCAAACAATTCATTCTTGTCAAATCGCGGTATTTTATCAACGCATTGTTCGCAGAGTATTCGCGTGCCCCGCACGCTCAGGCCTTGCTGGGAATCGCCCGCGAATCACAATGTCAGTGCGTCCGTCTGATAGCCATGAAAAGGATGTTACCGCAGTGCAAATCGCCTTTGTCGGGAGCCCTTTGTGCAATGGATACACTGTTTTTCATTATTTTTCTATGAGCCACTTTATTCTAGTCGAGTATCATTCTTTATTTCGGCGGACTCTTTTGAGGGGCTGTAGTTAAATTGCATTCCTGCCTCGTCTCTTCATTTCCCGTGTTTTATCGTTAATGTTAAAATTTAAGATGAAAATGAAATCTGCTATGCATATTTCAATGTATCATGTCAGACCATAATTTCTTGAACGACCAGGCACCTCGTGCTCGTGCAAGTTCAAATGTATTTTTATTCCTCTTAATTGTTTCATTCAATGAATGACTTTAGTATTGCAAAAGATTAAAAAAACTTTGTCTCGCATTGATTGTTTAAAAAATATATCACATTTCCTATTTATTACATTTCATGTAATTGCGTGCTTAAAATGATATTTTTCTGAGTTTTATTTGCTGTCATTAACTTATTTTTTTAATCAGAGCTTTTGTAAATGCAATGGCCACGCGTTATTAAAAGCTGATTTTTTGAGATGCTCATGCAGGTAATAAAAAATTATCTTTCGCCTACAGATTTTTGTTGACGCTAGAAACCTCAATCCCAAAACTACATCATGATCTGACACGATAAAAGGTATAGGAGGCATTACTATATATCTTGATTTCATAAACGGAAGATAGCGATTATTAATAGGCTCATTTTTTGTGATGCTCATATAGATAATAAAATGTTTATTTTTCGCCTATGAATTTTTGTTGACGAAACAATAACTTAATTCCCAAAACATCATGTTCTGACATGATAACAATAAAAACCTTTCTTCAATATATCAGTTTGATTAGCGTTTCTTTTAATCAATTAACCCTTCTTTGCATGACGATGGAAATTTCCATCATAACATTTATTGAACAAATAACTGTAGTCAAAATAGTTGTACTATAAATTGGTTGTTGCTAGCAGCTTTTATCTCGACTATTGCGAAATAAGGAGGAACATAATAGTCAAAAGAAATCAAATGTCACAATCATTACAGTGGTTTTGAACTTGCCATTTCGTTGTTTGTTGCTGTTTGAAGAAACGTGCGATTTCTTGAATATTTTTTTAATAATTAATCAGCGATTTTATTTCAAATAAAAGCGATATTTACTGGAGAAATTTAGAAGAGAGGGGCATTGAAGATCTTAATATGTAAATTTGCATGATGTTAGATATTCCCATCATATTGTTTTTTAATTATTTTCTATTATATTTTCTATTATTTATCACATATTTTATTTATTTGGCACTGTATTTTATATATTTGTTTCGGTTTTTTTAAAAACAATTTTATTTTAATTTAGGGCATGAATTATATCTCCATTATTTATTTTACAAAAAAGAAAAAAGTCATGCAAAGAAGGGTTAACTGTATAAATTGTATAATATAAATTATGTTGAGGAAGCGTAAGACCAAAGTATTGGTTTCATTGATAACGTGAAGCTAAATTTATACTTCAAATGAAACAAAAAAATCATTTAAATTCATAAAATCCATTGGGAGTTTTTATTTATTATTATTATCACGTCAGATCATGATTTTGCTTTGGGAAGGAAGTTTGTGGTGTCAACAAAAATCTGTAGGCGAAAAATAAAAATTTTATTATCTGCTCTAGCATCTCAAAAAATAAGCTTTTAATAACGTGTTGCCATTGCATTGACAAAAGCTCTGATAAAAAAATAAGTTAATCACTTCGGCAAATAAAACCTAGAAAAATATCATTTTGAGCACGTGATTATATGAAATGAAATAAATAGGAAATGTGATATTCTTTGAAAAAATAAATGCGAGACAAAGTTTTTTTTTTTTGGGGGGGGGGGCGTTTGCAATACTAAAGTGACTCATTCAATGAAACAAGTGAAATGAATAAAAATATAATTTAACTTGCACGAGTACATGGTGCTTGGCCGTGCAAGAAATTATGTCCTGGCATGGTGATTTGAAATATGCATTTTATTTTAATCTTTTTATTTCATTTTAATTCTTTCATTCACGTAAAAGAATAATTACTCATATGTTCATCAGTATCTTTCAACAAATTGATTAGAATAATTTGATAAATATATTAATTATTATTTTTCAGTTAACTGAAATTTTCTCTCGTTTTTCTTTTTTATCTTTGATGCTTCACTTTAATATGCATGTCAAACTGAAAAATAAACTTATTTAAGTAGTAAGAATTTTCCATTTGTGTCAACTGCGTAATCGTTGCGGTGACAGGGGTTGATTGTTACATAAAGAAGCATCTAAATTTATTGTTATGAGCTTATATTCTAGTTTTAACTATCCCCAGTTAAAACTCACCTTTCTTCTTATGTTTGGCTATATCCCCCTGGGGGGTACCTCGAAAGGAAGTTGAGAGGCTTCCGGAGTGGTGGTTGGATCTCCCCACCCTTGTAGGGTACACTAATAGGTGGAGGTTAGACTCCTCCCATCGATGACGGGACGTACTTCGTAGAGGGAGGATTGTACCGTGGCTGGTGATGACCATTAGGACTCAACTACAGTTCCCATCATTGTTGCTGTTGAGGTGGTCCGGTCATCCAGTTTTATGGTTTAAATCCGTGTGCCTTAGTGGCGGAGAGTCTTGATATGACTATGACTATTTATAGCTATTCTCATTCTGCTGAATTCTTCGGTGATCGGATCACTTCATCTAAAAAAATTGCAAAGATATTGTTTATTGTAACATTAATTGCATAAATATTGCTATTTTTTAAAGTTAGGATTGAGGTAAGTGATTTCAAATTTTAAAATATTATGTGCTACTTATTATACCAAGCATAATGTCGAATGATGCTACAAGGGTCTACTCATTGCAATTGCATTGGAGCTACTTGTAAATTAACTTGCTGCGAGTAGTTTCTCAGTTTAAAATATATGTTTTTTTTTCCCAACTATAAAATAAGTATATCTGAATAAACGAAAGAAATAATAACTGGTTGCAAATTGCAAAATATGGCTTATAAGTGAGAAATTATTTTCATGACACTTCGAAATTTTTGCTGAAAAATGAGGGTGGTGCAAAATTGTAATTCTAAGTAAATTTTATTTAAACCTAGTTAAAGTAATTAAATAATCAAATATAAATAAAATTCTATCAATTTTTAAAGGTATTTCAGATCTATATTTAGCTGTACCAGTAAAAAGAAATTCGTCAGGCTTTCATAGATGATCAAAAGATTTAATAATATAGGGTGGTTCAAATTAAAGTATCCCTATTTGGGATATCTCTGGCAAGAGAACCATCGTGTTTATATTCTTTACCTTAAGCCGATCTCAGTGCCATAGTTCACCTGGTGGCCTTTTTTTAACTGACATTTTTAAGGAGTCAATCAATCTTCCGTGACAAACGTATATTTTGGAACTGCGAAGGTGTTACGTCGACCTGTTCTCTCGCCAGGATGTCTTAAACACGGACGCTCTAATTTGAGTCACCCTGTGTATAGGTAACTCTACGAAGCTCTATCATTGTCTTACTTCCGTTACTCTGTCTTACTTTCGTCGTATTTTGAAACACAAATAAATGACTTTAGACAACTTTCTTGTAAAAATTTATATATTTTAAATAGTAAATTAGAAAGGTTTTTTTAATGAAATAATAAGCGCCTCAGCAGTTTCATCATTTAATAAGAGTATTTCTTAGGGTTCTTGTCCTTGATTGAAACTGATACAAAAAATGTGTCTCATGGATAAAACGTTACAGAATTATCTGCGAAACAGTGATAGAACAATGTTAGGATGTCCTTGGGAAATACACACATTCCTCCGATTTCCCTTTAATGTCTTAGAAGATACTAAGATTGAAAAAGCATTGTCAAAGACTTGTGAGATCCTGAAAGTACATGTGATTATTTAATTCGTCAATGTATTCATCGTTGTAAACCCCCTTTCCGGCATTTTGTAGCAAATAATTTGTTTAAAACCAGCCAGGAATTCTTTAGTTGCTAAATATTGAACGATTCTGCAAAGCTGGATAAAGTCACTACATGTTCATTAAATAGGAAACGTAGGCATTGCTTAGAAGGTCTTCAATTTTTGTGAGTCTCGGGGTTAAGAATTCCTTTTTATATACTGTGGGGTTTCGCTCGCTTCGTCATCCCCGATGTTGGCCGTTACTATAAGCTATAATCGTCATTCTGGGAGCATAATCTCTCCGTAATGAGTAAAAATATATTTTCCAATCGACCTATTCCTATTGAAAACTAAACGTTTCAAAATGAGAACATTTTTTTTCATAGCTCTGATATCTAAATACTGAATTCTTTTTTCACATTTTGCCGCCAACTTAACATATTCCCGATCAGCTTTTCTTTTCAAATTACAAGATTCTGGTTCGGTCTTTTTTCACGCTTTTTCTTCATCCGATATTGCTGGTCGTTCCATTGCTATTTAAAAAAAACATTACAAGGTTAACAAGTGTTAATGAGATAAACGTTTGCCATTCAAAAGACGGAAAATTTCCTTCACTCGGAAAAGTAAACGAATCAGAGAGTTATTCATTGGTATTCTCACAATCGCTGTGTGTCACGTAGAATTAACAAATAACATTGTTTTAACCTAATTTGCTGTGAGATTTGAATTAATTAATTTACTTTTTCTTTCTTTCTTTCTTTTTTTCTTTCTTTTTCTTTTTTTTGCCACTGTTTTACCGTTAAGTGTAATATAAATATTTATCATGACAGAATAATAATGTTCATTAAATTTTTCGAACAATACAGTTGGAAACAAACCTAAAATGTCGCGAGTCAGTTGCTCTCTACCAATCGTTGCATTCAAAAGTGTGTTATATTCCCTTTGTGAATATAACGCAATGTTTACATTTAAAAAACTTATATACAAGATGAATAAATTTTTTACGGAGTAATTTACATAGTTTTTTATATAATGATAACAAATTTTAAACTCATTTGTTGTTATCTTGTTGTTAATTAAAGCGGTTCCTTCTTTTGTTCGCCATTTTATCGCCAAGTGCAATTTAAATACTTACTTCAACGGAGAAACATTTTTCATTAAATATTTCAAATATACTAATGTAATAAACCTTAAATACCATGGATAAGGTGACTCGTTACCTGACAGTCTCGTTATCTGCAAATAAAGAGTAATGTTGTTTTTTTAATTTGTAATTAATAGATATATGTCCGGGAAAATTTCATTTCTTTTTTCCCTTCATTTCAAAAGAACCACGAATAATAATTTGCTAAAAAAAGGAAAAAAAATTAACTTAAATGTAGTTTAGATTTCAGATATTTTTCAAAAGTTTTTATTCGGATTTCAAACTAGCTTAAAAATTGGTGTAATTCTTTTTTGTTATTAAGTTGACAATTTAAACTAGCCATATAAACTAGTTAATACTCGCATTAAAGCATCTATATTGAATTTTAAAGAAGAGATTTTTTTTTCTTCATCCATTTCTTAACCTGTTTTTCCTCCCCGCCACTTTTTTTATTTGAAGTTGCTTTTAAATCGACATTTTCCCCCAAAATACTGTAACCAACTTTATAATGATCCGCTGTTGAATTGAGTTTAGTTATGTTAACGTCTCGTTGTAAGGCAACACTAGGGCTATTTCGGGACGAACCGCTTAAATTTGAACCACAGTCAGATTAGGAGGACGGCACCTGAGCTGGCATCCCCTTATCTCAAAAGCCTAAACTTTACCTCCAGATTATCGCAATTCCAGATCCACTGTTGAATATTTTATGATTTTATTTTGACATAACACCTGCTATTTACAAACTACTTTTACACAATTTAAACTTTTTAAAAAAATCAAAACTTGATTTTGAATGATTCAGGAATCGAACCTTCAAAATCGTACTTGGCCTAGTGACCCCCTACATATATCAACGTGGCTGTGTTTTAAGTAAAGAGTATTTACGTTAAACTAATATTCTTTAAGATCTATTGTGCAAATAACGAGAAGTTTCCTTGCCTCAAGGGCAGAATCCCTAAATGTTAAAAGCGTAGGTAACAGGTTTCTCCTCCTATGAAATCTTGGTGCAAAATTAACCATACCCGTGCTCGTCGCGTGCCCGCCTTTGTTCCAGCCTTTTTCAAAAGACTTCCTGTTCCCATTGTTGCTGTTCCGGTGCGGGACTCCATCTTACCGCACGCCCCACCGGCTCCTCGGACATGCGACGGACAACAAAAGGAAACTGAACTTCTCCGTTCACTTCACTCCAAAGGGACGTCTTCGCAGAGGCTAACGATCGCGGAGCTCAACGGGGGTGAAGTTCAGGAACCGAAGGCGTTTGTGCCGGGGTAATTAGGCAAGAAATGAACAATCAGGGGCCATTTTGGTGTCCCTTCATTTTTGGCTTTCTAAATACAAACTGACTAAAACAAAACAAAAATCCTGACACAAAGGAAGAAATCATTTCTAACCTTTTCTGTTAAAGTTTAAAAGTTCATTTTTTTTGTAGTTATTTGATAAAAATAAAAATACGGGATTCATTTCTTAACTTATTCATTTTTAAAAGGATTTTAATCTATTTCTAAATGTTAAATAGTTTGGCCTCTCTATTGATTGGGTCAAAGCCATCATACCCGAGCAAGTTTAGTACAATTTGACTAATGCCCCTCTTTTGGACAAGGTGAAATATTTAGAATATTTATTAATTTTAAATCGTGATCAAAATCGAGGATAGCACCTCAGCTGACATCCTCATCTTCAATCCCTCATACCACACCATCAGGAATTCTTATCTTCGATAGCAAATTGAGTACACAGAAGGTCAATATGCAAGGAAAACTTTTGAGGGACTGAATTTCTAATCACAATTTAAGATTTTATCACCATGACTTAAAAATATGGCGAAATCTATATCATGTATTATTGTGCCAATTTGAATAGTACTGCTTATAATCCAAAGGTGTTTAAAAAGTGTAAACATATTAAGTAATGCTTTATTTAAACAACTGTGACAAATGTTGGTAATAATTTCTAAAAATATGTCTTTAATTGTTAGATTTCTAGAACTATTTTTATATCAATAGATGAATAATAATAATAAAAAAAACCTAGCATCACTTATTTGTCATAAGACCACTTCCATTTTTAGATATCTTATCGATTTGAATTGCCTTATCAAAGCCTTACTACAACCTCTCTTTTCTAACAGGCTTCTTTTGTTTGAAGAGATCTTGTTGCAGTCTTGGCTTCTTGATGAGAATCGGGGACTTGAAGCTCGATTCCTTAAATCTGTCCTGCATTCGGATCTAACATACATTTAGACTATTTATAATCAGAAGATCTTTTAGCTGATATGATGTAGAAGTTTGGAGAGGTCGATGCAAATGATATTCTTGCCCTCCCCTCCCCTCCCTCCCAAAAAATGTTTTGCATGGTTTAAAATTCGATTTCAGATTCAAAATAGTCCCTTGTGTCGATAAAAAAACTGACAATTTTCTAGACGAGATTTGATTCTCCAAAATCCCAGTGCTTTGAAAACATTAAACAGTAAATCATTTTTCCAATGACCCCCCCCCTCCAAATTCAAGATTATTTAGATGCTGACCACCAGGGCCTGACTAAGGCAGAGGCTTACGGGGCAGTTGCCCAGGGGCCCCACATAATTGCCCTCCAAATCGATTATAAATATTATTTTACATTTCCTTCGTTCATAAGTCTTCTTCATTGCTAAAGCAGTGAAGCACAGGGGGCCCCCAAAGAAGTTTTTGCCCCTGGACCCAACTAAGCTAAGTCAGGACCTGCTGACCACTGGCGTTATACATATCGTTTTCTCTTAATTAAATTGAATAATATTTCCTCAGATATTTATTTGCTACATTGGTATACAAGAATCAAGTCTGCAGCCTTTTTTGGAATTTTTTTCAAGTGTCTGTTCTCCTAGCAGCTTTCAACTCCTTCATTTCCTTGCATTTCTTCTTCAACAACATACAGCATACGTCAACTTATCTGCTATAAATAGAACCTCGGAATCTTTCCTGAGAAAACATAAATAAAAATTGCGTTGAAAATAACAACATAGATCTGTTACAAAATTTCGTAATTATTTTAAAATATTTTCAGAGCTATTGAAAAGTTTTCAGGAAATTAAAAAAGATATACCAAAAAAAAATAATTTTACATAAGTACAAGTCAACAGAAATGTTCAATAAAAAAAAGTAAAATGTATCATTTGGACTCTGAAATATATTACCCCAATTTTGTAGCAAATGAAACACTGGAAAGATAATATTGACACATTTAATTATTTTTGGTCATTTTATTGGGTTAAATTAGTTTATTTCTGTTTTATTATAAATTAAACTTAAGCGCATAATTTATTTAGAAGAAATGGCAAAATGTCATTAAAAAGTGTAGACTTGAAGATGTCTTTATAGCTAATATGATTTTTTAAAGTTATTCCTAATTTTTGTATTTTTCTGTATTTTTCTTGGTATTTATTCTTTATTAACAAATAATTTTGTAAGTTTGGAAATTAATTTTGTAATATCTTAATATGAGAAAAGAAGTAAACGAAGTTGATATATTTTTAAACCTAATAAACTTTTTGCTATGCATATATGTCAACCTGTAATAATTCATTGTCAAGGTTCAGTTTGAAGATTAAAGTAATAATTGGGAACTAAAAACTGACTATTACAGTAATAACATGTTCTTTTAGTGAATATGGAAATAGTAGTTTTTGATGAATTTTGATATTAAAAAAAAATAGCACTTTTAGAATGTGTGTGCTTAACTGGAGATGCTATAATTTAAAAAAATCAAGCGAAGATTTAAAATTTAACGATTTCCGCGAATTTTCGATTTTTAAAACCGTTTAAAAGTAGTAAATATTAGATAATTTTTGTACTTTTTTTCAATCTAAAAAAAGAAAAATATGAAGCATGAAAAGAAAAATATACTATAATCGCCGAAATTCTATCTTGAGATTTTGATCAATTTTTAAGTTTTAGGCTTTTCTGAATCCTAAAAATACATTTTTGACTATTGATCAATCCCTTTAAAATAGATGGATAAAATTCAGTATCTCGTTGTTATACTAAGGTTTTATTAAATTTTAAACAAAATCCATTCATACAAAATTCGTCTACTCCATTAAATGTGAACCGGTAATTACAAAGCTTAAAAAGCTATCTGGATTAAATTCGGGACACACATTTAAAAATTAACACGTGGATACGTACTAACATCTAAACTGAGTCCGTCGAGGCATTGATAGTCTGTTGGTCTATACTTTTTCGTGCATAAAACGTGAGAGCCCTAACCCAGTGTTTAATTAAATTTGGTTAAGAGATCTGGTTAATAAAATATAATTTTGCTCTCAAATTTTGCCAAATAAAAGGTACCAAATGGTATGAGGTTGTCTCCAGTTCATTAAAGAGCACAAAAGGCTCATATACGGGATCCTATCTTTCTACGCTATTGAGGATACAGGACACCTGTATTGTTATCATTTCACCTAGTTTCTTCTGACATTCTTTTTAATAAATTTATGAGAACACAGGGTATTCACGGTTCACGAATGTCATGTAAAGTTAGTTATATAAAACCTTTACTAAGAAGAAAGTTTCGGAGAAACCATTCGCAGTAGTTCCCCCGGATTATTTCTAGCTAAATTGCAATTTTTTTTTAAATGTAAAAAATGAAAAGTAAATCGATTGAGAGAGAGAGTCATGAGATTAGATATTCTTGTGTCCTTTTATCATGATTAGTAAATCTAATCATGATAAAGGTGAAAATAGTAGCATTGGCTGCTTTTTTTAAAAAAGATATAACATTCAGTATGGACATAATTATTTTTTTTTGTTTGGATTCTATTATAATAATAACTTTTAATTTTTTCTTCCTTATTTTAAGTCACATATATCAGTAACCAAGGTATTTCAATTATATTTCCCAGTTTTGAGAAGAACTTTAAATATATAGTTTTTTTCATATAATTCTTATTATAAAAAAGGCAATTCTTTTAACTAATCAGGAATTACATTCTATGCAAATTATATTAGAATCGTTTCATATTCAAGGTATTATATTTAAAAAATTTAGTAATTAAAAAAAAAGGTGAAAACGCTTGTTAAGTTTAGTAGATATTTTTGGATACATTTCATCGTAATCTAAATAACAAATTATGGCAAGAATCACAAACAAGAAGAAGAAGAAGAAGAAAAGCAACAAAATGATTAAAGAAGTGAGAATCGCAGCTTCAATTAAACTATTTTTGAATAATCTTATTGTGTAAGAAATGAATGGAAAATATAATATCTTTAAAAAATAGAGCGTATTTAAAGATTAATCTTCAGATTATAAATTCTTGAATGTTTAATACAAAGTGGTTCTCAAAGTAAGGTTCCATAAATTAGCAAAAGAGTCAATATCAAAATATCATCATCCTTCAAATTTTATCATATTTTCAAATTAAAGCAGCCTAAGTGATCGTCCCAACACTTTCTCGAATACTAAAAAATAAAAATGTTAACCCAGAGAAAGCCATGCAAGGCATTGGAATTATAGTTATTACATGTTCTTTGGCTTGAATAGGGCATTTTAAAGATAACTAACTTGTCATTTATGGCGGGTTTTTCTATAAAATTAACCTTTTGTTTTCGGAAAAGTAATTCGATGCATAATTATTCACCTAATACAAAGATTTATTTATTGCTCTGAAAATTTATATACATAACTGCTTTAATTTAAATTTCTTTGAAACATTTTTTAAACGTCTTTTTATCATTTCGTAGGTGTTTTCAACAATAAAATTGAAAAATAAACAGTTTAATGTCAAAATGATGCACCTTCTTGAGTGGTGAGTGAGAGGCCCAATCCGAGAGCGGAGGATTAATTCCCGGAACGTAGATAATATTACACAAAATTTGAATTTATATTTTAAAATCTTTTTTTTCCTAGATAAAAACGAAAAAGATAGAAACAAAATTTGAAACAAAACTACATTTAAAGACACAAAATTCCGCTCTAATATAGTTAAATCCTTGCATCTTTGAGCTATCGCGTTTACGTGTTTCTAAAAGTACTGACCGACATACGGTCAACCTCTTATTGGAATTGGCTAAACATTTTATAGGTGTCTAGACTGTATCTTAATTCTCTGTATAGAATGTTATGTATTTATCTCTCATCGTTTTGAGGTTATCATTATAAATTATATTCGAACAGCTGGACAGAAAGATTTCCTCTAAGAGGATTTCGCCGAAAATTTGATGGAAATCAAATTTTGTATAAAGATTTTTTTTAAAAGATTAAATTTCATTTTTCTAGATCAAAGAGTTTTTTTAGTTAACTTTGTGACAGACAGATAAATGGAAGGACAAAATATGTTTCTTAAAATCTAAAACTGAAGATACGGCAATATCTCGAGTTCACATTTTTTCCGGATTTATTTATACTCCAAAGTAAACATGTGAAGAAAAACATCTTTCCTGAAGCATTTTAATACGTTTATTAATTCATTTTTATTGAATTTATTTGTATTCATCTTTTACTAATAAATTCTTATTTATCTTCGAATTTTGGGTTCTCCACTCAATTTTTTGAATGAAGTAAAGGAACATATTCTCTTCCCATTCCTCTTCTTGAGACGAAGAGCACAATATTTTCAAAAGGAAATGAAAGATTGCATTCATGATACAAGAGAAACAGAAAATCATTTTCCTCCCTTTCAAAATAATTAGAAAATATTGCGAAATTGAAGTTATCAAAACCAGGGACTCGTATGTACAGCCTATAAGATTTCAGCTCTTGTCTTCTCTCTTTTCAGGTAAAGCGATTCATCAGGCATTTTAGGTACAGTGCAACATAAAAGTAATTATGCCAAATATTCAGTTTTGTGAAAGAGCTCTCCGTTTCTGAGCAGCGCGAGGATCGTTTGGGGAAGAATCTGGTAAATTTGCATGATGGTCAGATGACGGCATGAGTATCCTTTCAGCGGAAGAAAATGCCTACAAGTTCAATTTGAAAATTAACAGATGAGCGCTATGAAGGCAAGAAATGTTAATGATCCGTTGATGCAACGTGTGTAACAGCCTTTAAAAAAAGTAAAAGAACCATTGTTACAACATTCCTTCTGCCTATCAGTAGAGAGTTAATGATAGCAATTAGAATAGCAATATTTTAACACTGAGTAAATGATCAATAACCATTGTTCAATCGTCAATGATCTGTTCACTTAAGTACGACTGAAATTTATGAAAATTTATACGATTTTGCAGTATAATTGAAAAATATTTGAATACCTTAGTTCCGAAATGTCTGATAAATTTTCCAGTAGGAAAGAACAATTGTAAGAGTTTTTTTCATTGTTTGCATATCATATATTTATTTAATAACTGCAGTTTCAACTATGGGATTAGTCGTGTCAGGTTAGTCGTGTGCAGCAACTATGATAGACACTATGCAGCATGCACATAGGCTGTACACTGCATTTATTTAATAACTGCAGTTTTAAGTTTTGTAACACAACTACGAAGGTTTACGCCGAAGGTTTCACAAACAACTAAAGCCGTACTTAGAAAGAGTATTACAAAGAAGGGCTGGCTACAAAATACTTCAAAATTATAACAACGGATTTTTTTTCAATACAGGTACACAAAACATAGTTCTGAATTTATACAATGAGAAAGAAATAAAATATTCAATCAAATTATATTTACACCTATTTACATTCACATTTTTTATTATTGAATCAAGACATCAAAAATTTAAATTTTCACTAGCTTTCACCCGCGATTTCATAAGCAACAACCTAAACTTGCACACGACTAACCTAAAAACAATTTATTTACAGTGTGTACCTGCAATAAAGCAAAATAAAGTCCGTATTTCATTAAAATCGTCAGTCTATTTTATTAATTGATCAGTATTGAGATAGCTACAACTGTATTATACACATATTCTTTAAATTTTTAATTAAAATGAAAACACAGTTTCAACAACTACAACACATTGTAGGTGTGTGAATTTTAATGCCAATTGGGGCAACGCAAAGGCCTTGAATTTCTTATACCAGTTGGGCATAGAAAATTCACGCCTTTGCGTGATAATATAATATAGATATAGAATACAGATGACAATATAATACAGGTATAAAATACAGATGAGAAATTTTTAATTTCCTTTATGCTATTTTATTTTAATTCAAAAGTACTTCAAAAGTGAATCCAAAAAAATCAATTAATTAACAATGTTTCATTTTAAATGCATGAAACACTAAGAAAATGAACAGAAACGTTTGAAATAATTGGTCGAAAACATGTTAAGCCTAACCTCATAAGCGTGGAGGGGGAGGGAACAAACTGAAGATTTTTGGCGGGAAAGTAAGAAAAGTGTCGTTTTTACTGTTTTCCTCACAGTTTTCCGCTTTTTCTCTATATAAGAACCATCCACTTGTCTTAAAGAAAATATTTTTTTAAAAAATAGCCGAGTTGGGCTAGCCATTCTCAAGTTTTGCTCTAAGCAACACATATGTCGATTAATCTTTATTCATATGGTTAAGATTGTTGGATTTGTCACACATACATCAATAATATCTTTTATTGATTTTGTTCTAAAAATGACTGAGTATAAAACCAATTTCGATTATTCATTGTGAGACAAAGGCATTAATTGCCAGGTTTTAAAAGTTTTAAGTAAAATGCAATCTTTCTTAACTGCTACTACATTCTTTAAACAGAAATATAAATAATCTGCTGATTAATAGTTAAATAAAAATAGAATATTTAAGTAGAATTTGCCAAAATTTTGTAGGTTTGCAGAATATTTGACTAAATTCTCAAATTTCTATCTCATTTAAGTAACCAAAATAATGAAACCAAATTACATATTGTTGAAATTTTTAGAATAATGGGAGCCTTCGGCATTTAGCTGTATTGAAATGGTGCATTTATTTGAGCAAATACACAAATAAATATTGCATTTTTTAAAAGTTTTTGTTGTATTTTTATCATACCATGATATCAGTAATTATGTATTATTTTAGTATTAAAAAATTGTTATATTATAATATTACCAAAAACTATGCTGTTTTAGAGGGTAAGCAAAAAAGTGATTAATTAAAAATTTTAAAGCGAGTGAATAATAATAATCAATTCTTGTCAAAGTAATCGATGGTATTTCGGCAATGTTCTTCTATTTTTACTTTTATCGTTGATTTAGATGTCTATATTTCTTTAAAGCTCCAATTTTTAAAAAATCAGAATCATTGTTTCAATTTTGTCTGCATTTGTATTTAACTGATAAAAACAACCTAATAATGCGTTTAAAAAGTGGAGGAAAAATTGAAACTCTGTTTTATGAGCCTAAGATAATGATTATTATCTCACAAAATGATAAAAGTAATCGAAATGACTCGCCGTTAAAACGAGGCCATTCTCGTGTTTTTCCAATTTATTCCATTAAACAAACAAAGACATCTTTCGCGATCTTGAACCAATTCCTTCTCTTAATCCAAATCATTAACCCTGAGGCGAAGCCCCGTGTTTACCCAACCATACGACACAAGGTCAGCTCTTTTTTTCCTGGACAAGGTACGGTATATGCAGTCTCCTGAATCATTGGAAAAAAAGCTCCTTTTCTTCCAAAAATCTGAGGCCGCCATACCTAGAACACTGACCGCTGGATCTTTGTCTATTACCCCCTCCCCCCTCTTTCTGAGGAAGCCAACAAAGCAAGAAGAAGGAGGTGGGAGGGGAGATAAAAAAAACTGTCGATTGGGGGGTGGAGAGAGAAAATCCCCCCTTTCCTTCTCTCTCTCATTTCGCTTCTTCCGGTCCTGTTGAAGCATGTCTCCTGCAAGCGTCCACCAAGGCGTGGACTCGCAAATAATAAGGAGTTGTTAGTAGTAATATGGCGATAAAAAAGGAAAGAGAGACGCATATAAATATACTGTTGGGATCGTTATTACGAAGTGTCGCATGCAAAAGGGAAAGAAACCTGGAGTCAGCAAAGTGGCGTTTTCATTTTGCGTTTTCGGTGTTTTCCGGTTCGTGGGTTTGCTTCGTTATCGGTTTAATGAAAGAAGTTTGGATTAGCATTTTCGATGCTATTATTTCGCACGAATTAATTGCAGCAGAAACTTTCCGATTGGAACCCTGTACAACACAAAAAAAAATGCAAAATAAAGTAAGAGGAGGGACAATAAAGCAAGCCATTCATATGGAGTTTCAGTTTCGTTTGAGACTTATTTATGAAAACATAGGAAGCCTGAAAAGGATGGGACTAAACTTTTGGTTGAATAGGCATCACTAGTAGAAAAGTAAAATTTAAATGATTTGATATTTATAGAACTGCATTTGATTGATATTTTTATTCAGTGATGAGTAATTTATTACGCATAATTTATATAAAAAAATTAATAAAGGCAGTAATCATTTATGGTTGCGGTGACATTCATCATTTGTTTGACTGTGATTTAAAGAAATAAGTTTACTTCTGTTTGAAATGAAATAAAATAATAATTCTGATGGTAAATTTTC
>JAOUZG010023330.1:4543225-4592595 GCA_026289955.1 Argiope argentata
ATTAAAATAATAATTCTGATGGTAAATTTTCTTCTGTTTGAAATGAAGTAAAATAAATTCGCTTTGAAATAAACATAGTCTTATGTCTTCAAAATTATTATAAAGGGTTATATTATACAGGGATTACACCCCTCTACTCACTTTGCTCGTGAATTTCCAAAAATTACATTGGGATTCTTTTGGATCAATTTGTGATCGCAGGTCGCTTCATTGGTTTATCGTATAGTTATACCTTTTAGCTTCCAATAAGAAATCATAAATATTTCATTACTAAAATCTAATTTAAATGATTTTAAACTGCATTAACCGCCATCAATAATTAAAAATTCAGCAACAATTCGGTTTTAACAATGACTAAAAAACGCCAAGAAAATATTTTATTAAAAGATAAAAATATACTCAACTATCGAGTATAAACTTAATCTTTTTCTGGCAGCAGAAGAAGATATATATGTAAACATTAGAAATCTAAAATAGGAAATTCTAATGTTTAAAAATTCGAAATTGAATTTGCTTATTTTTCTCTGTTTGGCAAGATGCATTTCATAAAAACTGGTCCACGTTGTAGCAGCAACATTGATATAAGCAACGAAGATGACGGTTATTAACAAAGTTCACATAGTCATGTCAATTATCTCTAATGAAAATAGCTTATCAGAAAAAGACAGAATATTATTTTTAACACAATATTTTGAATTATACTTGTAATAATGATAGAACATTCTGAATAGTTACCTATATTTTAAAGTGATGAAATAAACTGGCGATGATCCTGTTGTTTCTGAAAGCTCTTTTTTTTTAAAAAAAACTAAAATGTATAAATCTCTATTTCGTTCCTTCCGAATGGATTTTCTTATAAAGGATTTTTCAGCATTTTTATTTAACTTTTTGTTTCTGATTACTTTAATTTTAAATCAAAACTGCTCAATTTATACTAACTTTTCCAAATCATACAACTGAGATAAAACGAATTTCAAAATGTATATATTTCAGGCAAGGCAAGTATACAAACTATCAGAAACGTACGAAATGAAAATTATCAAATTCGTTTTATTGCATCCCACATAAATGTTTTATATGCCGAGATGGAGCATTCGTCAGTTAATGAATGCTTATCTGGAATTTATAGCATATTATATATTTCAAATACATAATTGGAATTTACTGTTTGATACAATCAGATTAATATTGGACAAGAACTTGACCCAACATATTCTTTAATTTTTTATGAGCCCAAAATTACTTAATTCTAAAAAAGACATTAAAATATTAGAAATTAAAATAATTGGAAAAACTAAATTAATCTGTTTTCTTTGCCTATTACTTTGGAAAGAAGAATAACGCATTTTTATATTGAAATACCACAAAAAAGCTATTTTATATAAAAGACTAAAAATCATGCACATAAACATCACAAAGCTCATATATATAATGAAGAACTACAAATGAACTTTGTGGTTACTTAATGAAGAATCGTGATAGTTAAATCGTTATTTAACAAAAAATGTTATAGAAAAGTATTTTTTAAAGTGTACACATTAGCCTATACGCACATTTGGCTATTCTGCACTTCTGAAATTAACATATGTGTACAGAGAAAGGGTATATAATCGTTTATGATATCAGTTAAAATTAGGTACTGGGCTTTCATGATTCTCCAAAATTACAAATATTTAAGGTTGAGAAACTGCTAATTAATTTAGTGATTACTTTTCTAATGAAATCTCAACGCTCTGATTAGCTGCTTAATAACTGACTTTATTGCGTCGCTCTAGTTAGCAGCACGTTTTTCGGAGGTGTCTCTTTATTCTTCAATTTTAAAATTCGACCAATAGTAAATTTGAAGATTGTACGGGGAAAAATCATTGTCTGTGGATTGCAGAAATCAAAAGATAAAATCCTTAGAATATTCATTATTTGTAATTCCTCAATAATTTTGGATTTGGCAACAGCGGATGGAGCAGGATTCGGGATAATCGGTTGGGCTAAAATTGGTTTTTGAAGTAAACAGCTGGCTTGAAATTACTGAATATCAGATAAAATTTATTCTATTATATCTCTCTTATGTAGACTTTTTCAGGTCACATAAATGTCAGAGAAAAATGAACTTAATAGGAGATATAAAGTTCTACTTGAAGTGAAAATTGGACTTTCTGATACATAATTAAATCACTAATTTTCATTTCTTTTAAACTGCGTTTCTAAGCCTTAGATGTTTTTCTTCTAAAACTTCATAAAATTCAATCAATTTTATATTTTATAAATATTTTTACCCGTTGAAATCGGGAGAGAACGATTATAAATTACTGATGGTATTAAAAATGGTATTAAATAGTTATGATAGCGTAAAATGATATTTAATAAAATAGAATATATTTTTTACTGAAAAATAGTTAACAAGTAGTACTCTAAGGTAAATAGAGAACAATGGGGTAAAAAAAATAGGAAATTGAGACATTTGAAATTTTATTATTTTTCAGTGATACTCCTTTTAGATCATTTCGTTAATATAAAGAGAGAGAAAACACAAAAAAAAGCATTTGAATTTACAATAAAAGTTCACTTAACGACCACCTAGCATGAGGAGCAAGAGGTAATGCAAAAAGTGACTCTCTTACTGAGCGGTTTTTCGCAGAACGAATGGTTGGGAGTCACCGAAATGTCAAATGTTGAAATAATCGTATCAATATGTCTGAGTTAAATGCTTAAAAGAACCCTTATATTTACATGGAAGAAGCTTTGGCTGGATGACTTTCTAACGCGACTTCGAGTTATTTAAGAAAGGACTCATTTTATCTTAATCGGTGAGATTGTGTGTCTGGATTACTTTATAGGGCAAGATGAGAACAGCAAAGACTTTAATGAGTTGGGGGGAGCAGATGGTCAGAACTATCGAAGTTTTTATTATTATCGGAACTTATTCGGCACCACAACAAGGAGCTGTGGAGAAATTTCTGTCAGGACAGAGAAATAAGACGAAATAGAGAAACAGCCTTTCAATGGAATAAAACAAGCGCAGAAAACATGTAAAATTATTGCATCTTATTTTAAAAGGTATCGTTTTAATTAGGCAGTTGCTCAAAATTCCTTTAACGACAATGAGGTTTCTCATATTTGCTAAATTTTGAAATACAGCTGAAGGCATATATCAATTTACAATTTTCTTGTAAAAAAAAACGAAGAAACGTGATTTATAAACAAAAAATTGTATCACTATAACTATTTTTTTTTTCGGAATGGAAAGCAGTGTCCAATTTTACATGGATTTTTATGGGGAAAATTGTTGTTAAGCTTAACAATCAAACATTTTTTTGTTAAAAAACAAACAAACCATAATTTAAAATGATAAATTACATCATTCTTATATATTACATATATATATATATATAAGAATTTATTTCGAAATGGAAAGCATTGTCCTATTTTACATGGATTCTTATGGAAAAAATTGTTTCGCTTAACAAGTGTTTCATATTAGAAAAGAGATTCAGGAATTCTTCAAGTGAGACTCCAATGCTGACTAAGATGCCATTTGAAGATATACCAGAAAAATGACCGTGTAATTATTAAATTAAATTGGAAATCAAGCATTATTTAATAAATATGCCAGAAAATGATTATGGGGTCATACAAACTGGAACCTATTTCTCATCTTACACAATCATTCAAACCGAAGAAAATAAAAATACAAAATTCGTTCCTAATTATCCTAATTGTTCTTCTAAATTTATATTATAATATATCTTTCTCTTTTTACCTTTGTATACAGTATACTTGTAATACAGTTTTCTGAGCAGAGATACTTTAATTTGTATCGTCGTATTTCTAAATAACGCTGTTCCTCAATTTTCTGTTCATTTTTTATTAATATAAATGCGCATTTTAGGTTAAATAAATTAGATAATTAATTGTTATTCTTCAAACAATACAAGATTTTGCCCCTACTGCACTCTAATTAGGATTTCTTCACTTCCCATCATCCATTTAGATATCCATTTAGACAAACTTGTATTTTAAGAATTAACAAATTATATAAATTTATTTTTGAAAGACAAATATTCGCATTTCAGCTTGTATGGGAATTGAATTGTTTCCAAATTTTACTATCACCTAATTTTTAGACTGTTGAGTTTGAGTAAGTCTCAAAGAAGTAATTAAAAAACTTGTTACGCTGCTATTTATTGATTGTTTCTAAGCAGTGTTTTGTGCACACACCCACACAAACAAAGAGAGAGAGAGAGAGATGCGTGCTTGCTCACCAATAAGATTCTTAATTTTATTCACAATTTATGAGCAATATGTACAGGGAGCTCTATAAAAATACCCGTATTTGAAATGGTTTTTCTGTTTCTAATTTCGAAAGCTCTATCATTATTGCCCTGAATTTTTTAAAATTACATTTCAAGGCGAGAAAAAAAATTTTAAACAGACGAAAACCTTCACGTTATTCGCAGAATACATAATTAGCTCACGATACTTTTAAAAATCTTACAATTAAGTAAGCCAAGTACAGTAAAAAAAGAAAAGAAAATACGGTTTTGATTCACTGATCTTGTAATCAGTTTAAATATTTCATAACATGAAAAATAATATGAATCAACGGAAAACGTACATAAACAGTGTAAATAGCACATTTCCTAAATTTCAAACAAACACATAACTTTCTCGGTGTTATCCCTCCATAATAATTTCTCTAACAACAGTGTTATCCCTTATCCCATGCAGAAATTTTATACACTACGAGTAAGATAGAAGGCGTTTTGCATGGCATTGATGTCCAATAACTAATAAATATTAATCTTTAGCAAGAGTCTTTTATTAAATCGTTGGTGTGATACTTGGCAAGTTTTTTGGCGATTAATCTCTGTCATATGAATAATAGTATCCGAAAATAGAATTTGTGCTTTAGGTGCGTTTTTTCCATTCGATTGACACCAAAATCTGATGTATAAGTACAGTTGAACTCACAAAATCACTTGTCTAATGAGATATATTTTCATTGTGTTTTTGAGTTACCCCATTTACATATGACTGAAAATACAGACCGACAGCCATTGGTCAGATTTGACATAAAATTTTGTGTATATCTACTCTATAGATGTTTAGTGTATCAAAAGGTATTTATATAGCTATTTTTGTTTTGTAGTAATCCAATTAGCTTACATTCAAATATCCAGATGAACAGACTATCCCCGAATGAATTTTTCCTAAAAATTTGATAGAAATCTACAAATTTGTCGTAAAAGGCGTGTATCAAATTTCATCTATCTAGTTCAAAGTATTTATTATTATTTTTGCGACAAACATGTAGACGCTTTCCTAAAATATGATTTTCGAACTTAAAAATTGAGCTCGAATAATTACTATATTTTCTCTTTAAACCCTATACGAGAAAGTGAAAAAAGGCGTATTTGTAAGTATAAAAAAGTAACAGCATACTTTATAAACTATTTTATTTGAGTACTTTACAGGTATTTACAGTACGCATTGCTTAAAATGTTTTCTTTTCCATAAATCTACTGAATAATTAATATCGAATACAAGAAAAAAAAACAATAATAAATAAATTAAAGAAAAAAAACTTTTCCCTTTGTAAATCAGACGAAATTCACGAAAAAAGCAGTAAAAGAAAGCAAATTGTCATCCGAGGAGGAAGTGTTTATGTTTAATGCATCATTAAATTTAATGTTTATTAAAGTATATTTACTTTCAAATCGTGATGATTTCAAACCTTTGCGTGATTGAGACTTATCGTGAAAGAATTTTATTGATGTTAATCACGTCTTAAACCTGTTTCTTCAGAAATTGCAAAGGTTAAAAGAATTTTTTTGCAAGAATTATGCCTAAGAATGATCGTTTGATTGAGATTGAAGGAAGAAGGTGGTTATCAAACTGACATACAAGTCTCCGCTAAATCATATTATTCGGGTCATTTATGAGATGTCTGTCATTAAGGAAATAAGAAAAAAGATTTTTAAATCATTTCAAAATAATAGAACTTTTTAAAACGGTGGATTGCTAACTCTAAATAAAAGCTTAAATTAACATTTTCATATCTACATTTCTAAATATCTAAAATATTTTTATTTCGTTTCGTTTCTACCAGCAAAACACTTGCCACAAGACTTAATTAATCAATGGTTTAGAAAGACGAATGAGTTATGATTAGTTGAAATTTCCTTCTTGTCAGTGTAAATTTTCGCCATCAAAATAATTTGAATGAACTTATTAAGATTATTTTATTTATTAGTTTTACCAATCTATTTTCTTTTCTAGGTATGAAATCACGATTTTTCAATAGCTATTTTTTATGTAAGTCTTAATTTATGTTTCTGAAATCAATCTCAATGTTTTTTTAGTCAATGACTCTCAATTCTTTCTAGGTTAGGAAATTTATGTCATGCCTTTCCTTTTTTCCGATTTCTTCAGTATCTTTTTAAAGAAACAGTTAAGAAAATCCCGATTTCATAACAATTAATTCCTTTTAATTAATTCAATTACTTCATCTTTCAACTTCATAGTTCTTGACAAAATTTCGTTCATATAAATGTGATCAAACATTTTTTTTTACCCGCAAAATGTAGTCATGATCGGATTAATTTCTATTTTCAACAATAAAATGTGGAAGGATTTTTTTTTTTTGGGGGGGGGGGGGGGTATTATCAATAACTTTCAGCATATCAGAATAGTTTGCCGAATAGTTTTAATATGCAGTCTCCTTCTTCTAGATAATTCCGGACCATAAACAAATGATGAAACTCTAATTCGTTTTCAAGCTTCGATGCTACACCAACTCAAGTTCCCATAAAAGGAATATTGGTATTAAGAGTGTTAAAAGTAAATATCCAATTCAGGAAAAAGATAAAGATTGAATCGGATTTTAAAAAAAAACTAATTCGGTGTTTTTACAAAAAAATGAATGAATTGAAATAAACAAAGGCATGGATCTAGAGATATGTTGTTATTTCATGATTATTATGCGTTCCGTAATTTTCCCCTCTGTTGAACGGCTTGGAAAATGAGGGCGCAGTCAGCGTTCCTGGAGTCTCAGAACTATCCATCAATAAAACTATATTAAACAATCTCTGTGTTTCTTCTTTCTATTTCTACTTACGTTGTTGTTGTTACTAATACCCATGGCCTAGACATCTAGACCAAGTCCAACTCGACTTTAAGTGAGACCATGTCGCACTAAAAGAGAAAAAAAAAACTCTCCTTATAACTGCTTCATTATTGGCGGCTAAAGTAAAGAGTTTTATTTCTACTAACGAAATTTAAGAAGATTCAAGAAAATTCAGTAATATTAAAATTGCACTTAAAAGTGTAATTAGTACTATTCTAGCAGTTTTGAAAAGTATTGAACAACAAGAGAAAGCAATACATATTCTATTCTTTTCTCGAAATCCTGCAGTTATGAAGCATTGGCTTCAAAGGAAAAAACAATAACTAATTCCGAAAAAAAAAAGGCTTGGATGTTGTTTGATTTTTTTTTCACTAAGAAAAAGTTTAGATGATTAATTCAGTTGATACATTTTATATTTTTTCTTTGCAATAAGACAAATACGCACACTCGTAATAAACTACTTTCAGTTTTCTGTCGTTCATTTCTAACATGAATTTTTTACCTTCAATTTTTTTCCTTATAATCAGATACTTTCTTTTGTGCAAGTTTAATAATCCTCCTTGAACTAAAATGAGGAAGGGTGGAAATGCTCATTGAAATTCATTCTTTAGTATTGTGGTCGAGTACTAACTCATATATTCTAATTATTTTCATTTTATTACGTTCTATTGGAAACTGGGTTCAAAGGTAAGTCAACCGTCGAATTCCAGTGAGTGCAGTGCTAAAGCAGATAATCTGTCCGTCCGAAGTAGGATCGTTAGTTCTGCTAATTCTGATCCTTTATAGTAAGCTGCCTGATAATCAGTCCTCTGAATTAATATCGACTAATTTCAAAGAAAATATAAATCAATCAAATTAAGTTTAGTAATAATCAGTAATATCTAACCAATTATCATCAAAAACACTAAACGATTGTCTGTAACACATCATTCAAAAACCATTGATCTAAGCATTGGCATCTGCTCAATTTCAACTTGATTGAACCCCAGATTTCTTATTAAATGGAAGGAAATATAGATATAGCCATAAAGACCAAGCCGAACTTGTGGGACGGTGGGAAAGTTTTAAATAAATAATATGATTCATATATATATATTGAGAATAACAGTAATAACTAATGAAACTATAAATTGGCCTTTCTCTAAAAGTTAGGCTAAAGAGCGAAACTCGGAGAAAAGCGAAATTATTTTGATCCAGACACAAAATTCATATCTAAAATGAATTTTCTCACAGCACATCTGGCAATTCTCAACCATTCCTGCCCCTGCCTTTCAAATACTGAGTGCCGTGATTAAATTAATCTGTTCCGAGATGGAGATACAACCGCACGGTGTGATTTATCCTCTCCGATTTCCTGAAAATCATAAATGTCCACCAATTATCTCCTGCCATATGGCGGGAGGCACGCACCAGAGACAAAAGAAGACAGCTCCAAGACGCGGCGGAGGAAGAGCGGACGGCAGGAAGCGGGCTCTCATTGGCCGGATGGGGAGGCAGGCAACAATGGGAAACGGAGATGCCAAATGACAGGAAAAAAGCAATTTTGTCTTTCCATCGTTTGGAGGCCTTCGCTCTCCCCGTAGCATCGTCTCCAGCGAGGTGCTGCATCCCACAGCATCGCCTGCCCACTCAGCCCCGATGTGAAAACCGTTAGAGTTTTGGACAGAGAAGGAATTTCGCGGGTAAAAAAGTGTCCGCGAACGAAAGAAATGGAAACATTCCTTGAATAGTGAATTGGTTCCTTTTTTTAAATTAAATCTTTTTGAATGCGTATTTGATCTATAGCATTTCAATTAAGACTTTATAATTTTCTTATATTTGTTGGGCAGATTTTCCCAAGATTTTTTAAAAAACTTTTGTTGGAATAAGATTTATATAATATATCTTAAACTAGGAAAAGCATTCAATTATTTCTATATACATGCAATGATATTTTTAAACTCTTAATTTTAATCCTAATTAATTTCCAAAGGCCTATCTTAATTTAGTCCATAGTAATATCATTCTAAAATATTCTCTTAATTCATGATCCATTCCACTAGCTCTAGTTAATTAATTCAAGAGAAGCTGTGTAAAATTGCTGAAACAGCTAAACGCCTGTTACTTTCTCACACTCCGTGGGAGAGATGAAAATTGCTGATCTAAGCAAAATACTTTTAAAAGATCCCTGTGTTTCCCTTACCTCTTATAAGTGAGAATTTGAAATCCCCACTGAAATCCACGTTTATAAGCTCTATAAAAAATATTTATCCCTATCAAAGTCTCGGTATTTAAGACTAGGGATAATGATTTCCTGCTTCTTTTGTACACTTAGCTTTCTTGAGTTCTGTGGTGTGTCGTTCTGTGTGGCGCACGTCGCCTTCGCTTGTAAATAATGCCTGCTCCCGTGATGGAATAAAAAGAACTAAAAATTCAACCTGCATTCTCCATGATTTCGGCCACGACTCTGCCATTTATTTTCAGCAAATTCATTATATACATATACATACATACATTATAATCTTAACTTAAATATAATCAACCTCAATTTTTATGAACTATATTTTCAGAACAATTATTTCTTTACATTTATACAGAATTAATTAAACCAATCAAATACTCTTATAAACCTTCAAAATTCCTTTGATTTTTACCTTTTCTGCTAGTGAGATGATCTTTTGAAACGAATTTGAAAAGAAAAAAAAATAAACAATACTCACAGCAATTTGGCATTCAAATCGAAAACGCTTTACAATTCTTCCATCTATGCTTGTTTAATATCGAAAATTAATGCTATTATTAGTCAAATAGAATCTAACAGTATTATGCAATAATTAAATTTATAAAGATGAAAGCATTGGTAAAACATTAAATATTTTTGCTACAAATAAATTATTTTGTATTAATTTTTTCATAAACTTACAGAACTTTTCTCTTACAGTACAGCAATACAACACACGAGTTAATTTTTTTTATATAAACAAAGAAACCATTTATACACATTGAATATCTTCTTTTACATTGTTTAGACCCTAACTTTTATAGCGATGTGTTCAGTTAAGGTATATTAACGATCCATTGTAAAGCCGCACTAGTTATTTTTGGACGTGCCTCGTAATTTTGAACCACGGTCAGCTGATGAGGACGATACTTGAGCGGGCACTTCCTTTCCACACCAGCAGAAAGGACATTTGACCCTGACGGATTTAACGAGCAGCAGACCCCATTGCACGAGATTCTTCGATGGAATCGGGTCTAAAACCCGAGACCCTACGGCTCATGAGCCGTGATTGTGCTACCAGGACACAGTTATATCCTTTATAAAGATGAATCACTGATATCAAGGCGAAACGCATAATTTGTTGCATGAAAAAAGCATAATTTCTATTAATCTAGCTTGTTACGTTTTAATTTTCCCTTATGTGATGTTTAGAGAAAAAATTTTAATTATCAGAAAAATTGAACTCGAGACACTGAGAAATCTCTACGTTTTATATCTTTCTTAAGATTCGAAAAACACATTTTCGGAGCTATGTTTGTCTGTCTTTAATAAAGATAAATCGAAAACGTATTGAGGTAGACGGATGAAACTCGTTTCTGAGTCTTTAAACCAAATTTATAAATTTTTATCAAATTTTGAGCAAAAACCATCTGGAGAAAATTTGCCTGTGCAGGTGTTTGAAAATAAATTAATAAGAAAGCAAAAAAAAAAAAAAAAAAAAAAAGATAAAATTAGATTCAAGCATTTGACCTTTATACTGTAAAATCATCAAATTTTGAACCAAATCCGACAAGGAAATTTACCATCTGTCTGTTTGTATTTTCAGAAACATATAAACGCGATAATATAAAATGCATCGACTGAACTATATCAAATTTGGCATGGGATTTTAGGATTCAGTACATAGTTTTTATGATCTCCAAATTTACGTAAGAAAAATATTGATTTCCATATAATATGGTTCCGAAATATCAATAACTTTCCTGCAGTGCGCTATACCTCCCTCAGTTTAGTTTTCATACAATTCGGAAAGAATAAAAAAAAAGCTATAACAAAATTGTAAAAGATCTTTTTATTGAAAGAAATACTATGATTATAAAAGAATGCATAATAAGTGCAGCTATAAGACGATTGTATTCAAAATCAATATTCTCAAATATTTATTTATATGCGCTCTTGTTTTGATTTAAATTTCTATGTAATGCGGCAATCTTCTATAACACCATATCGATAGAGTACAAAAAATTCACTGTGTTATAGGAAATATTTATATATGTTATTGTTAATGTAATAGGCGTTATTGTGCATAATTAATGGCGACCATTCATAATGGACCATGTTTAGTGGTGATTGTAAAAAATTACTAGGAATTATACGTAAATACCTGATTATTCTGATTTACCATAACATAAATATAGTTATTAATATTTTTAAAAATTTCTTTGATCTTTTCTTTTATCTGGATTCTTTTTTTAGTTTAAATTTCTTTTTATGTCATTGCAATATCCTTCTTACAGGTAGGTTCCGATGCAGCATGAAAGGAATTAACTGCGTTATAGGAAATATCGAGTTATTAGTGGAGGATTTATATTTGAGTGTAATCTCAAATATTCTACCCTTCTAGAATTTTTTTTTCCATTTTTTCTTCATATATATTCTTATTCTTTTGCACTACAACACAAGGCACACCTAAAACAGGGTGTCAAAATAATACAAAATGAATTAAAGAATGACTTGTTATCTTATTATCCAAAACTCTAGATTTATTTATGCTATTTTAGTTGTTAAAAGGTCTATCATTGCATTTTACTTATACATTGAATGTTAGAAATATTCATACGCTTGGGAAAAAAAGTCGTTGTTTTCTTTTCCTCATACAAATGTGGTAGAATATTCGCGTATTCCTTAATTAGACTTCCGCTTTCAATGTCTCCTAAGTAGTCCCATACTTTCGATATCGCATATTAAAACATCCTCTTCCGCAATCTTACAGGTATCCGCAGCAGCCCCCTCCATCCTGTTTCTCCAGCACACTCACAACGACTTCTCAATGATCTATCGGCAGAAACCGCGGGAACACGCTGAATTGTTCGGAAAAAATTCACGCTCTGTCGGCCAGCCGAGAAAATGAAAAATATACTACTCTCTCCCCCACTCATCTGGAGTGCGGGTGGAAAATTCGGGGGTAATTTGGTCGGAATGACAGAAAGAAATGCTACAGAAAGTACAGACAGCCGTACACTGAGTAATTATAGCGCCTGTGCCTTAAATGCCTCGATCCCACACACTGTGCCTCTTTAACGTAAAACTGTGGAGGAATTTTTGCCGATCGTTCCCATGCCGCTCGTGTCTTTATATCGATTTTAAATAAAGTTCTCACAGAAAAAAATGAGATCTAATGTGGATTTGAAAATAGCATGAATGTTTATTTATTTATTTATCCTTTTTTTTTCTGTTTATCTCTTCCCTTTTTTCCCCCAAAGATATTTACTCTTCTAAAGCAATTGTAATACGAGCTTGATTAACAAGTTTATGACCTTTTCTTGCAAGACGTAGCTTAGAAGCAGTACCTAAGACATCTTTAAAGAATCTGAATTAATCCAGATTGATCAGCCTCATTATTTCTGTATTTTTAATTGTTCTTTAGATTCTGAGTTTGTGTATTATGTTGAAACATACTGAATAAATATTAATGAACACTCCAATGCAATTACTTGTTACCAATATGCAATGTATTTCAAAAGCTTAGTAATATAATTGCAAATCTTTGTAAATTAACAACTGCATTTAAAAAAGTAAAAAAGAATTTGATCTTTTAATTTGTAACTATTTAAGTTAAAATAGTACTTAACTTTTTAAAAATCCCTCGCACTCACTTAAGTAATTCAAGTAACGCTTTTGAGTGGATCGAAATAAGAAACAGATCTGCCAGATAGAATATATGGAGAGAGAGAAAAATGACTTTTAAATCATCGAATTTCAAAAAATCTGTAGCAAAGAGTCTGAAATTTGGGGAAACATTTAGGAAAAGAATCAAAATTTGTCTTCATTTTAAAATTGCATAATCCACAGCTTTTCGTTAAAAACAAAATCAGTTTATATTTCAGAGTCAAAATATTTTTATTTTAATTGCAGGATATAAAATACTTCACCATTTGCCATAATTTGAGAATTCGCAAAAGGCTTAAAATTTTAGAATTTAATTTTAAAATTGAAATTTTAATATATTACAATGAGGCGTATTGTAATATTTTAATAACAAATATATTTATTTTTAATGTAAATTATTTTATAAGTTCTGTTTTGATTTTTAAAAAATCTATTACGATTCTACTATCCCATTTTGCAATTCTATGCTTATTTCAAAATATTTTTTATATAAAATTATTTAAAAAGAAACACGAGGAATCAGCTACAATTGTAATTCCATTCACACCCATCTAACGCCACAGCTATTTATACCTTAAATACCTTAAACCAGATTTGTTACATGAACGTATGGTTTACCTGTTGGCGTCCTGGCACAGAGGTAGCGCGTCTTTCCCGCGATCCGGGCGTCCCGGTTCGGGCATGGTAGTTCTTCAGTGTTTTAACTACAAGGAGTGTGAATGTGTCCTCCTGTAAAAGAGGACCGTGCAAGCGAATGTGATGAGTGAGTAGCACGATGCGTACCCAAGTTGGCGCTTCTGCAAAACAAGAGACGCTTATCAGACTTAAATCGTTGACTACCTCAGCGAGCTTGCTCATAACAAGTGGCATAAGAAACAGCAACATAATTTATCTTGGAAACAAAGTTAATTTCTGTAAACTCCCTGTGTTTTCTCATAGGTTCACTTTTTTCTATTGACTCTTTAACTAGTTTCACAATTATTTCAACAATTTGATTTAATTTGAAATATTTTTTAATCAAATTTATGCACAGTTTTTTCTTACATAGCTGATGAACTATTCTTCCTGAGATTTATATCTTTAAAGAGAAATAAATACTGCAGCTTTCATTTTATCCAATCTATAGAGCTCGATGTAATGAAATGCATCAACATTTTTTGAAGGACATTCATATTTGGTTTTTTTTTAAATATTCTCTTGTAAATAAACTTCCATGTGAATTCCTTCTTCATGATCGTAGTCCACAATGTGCTCTCTGGGTGACAGAGAAACTCATAATACCCGCTCTCAGAAACGGGATTCTTTTTCTGTTGGATGTCGGAGACTGATTCAGATTGAGTTTAACACTCTTTGTCTATTGGGCATCAAATTATCCTTAGTACTTCATTTCACTAATTGATATCTCTTAATGTCGGTCAAGACAGGAATGCATATCATCAATAGATAGTTTCCAATAATCGTTAATTCGTTTGTAAGTCTAGGTTCGGAAATGAGCAATTTCCATACCTGGTCTCCGCAAGCCAGAACTGAGGTCTAGGATTTCCTGCTGCCAGATCTTGGAAAATATTTGCAACTTGCAGTGCTTTGACATGATCCAAATAGTTGTATTGGATATTACTAATAGTTTCTTTTAATCTTTTTTTTTCTTTCGAAATTTATTATGGGCTTCTTGTCAAATTTTATCGAAAATTGCTGAAGTTCGTATTCATCTAAGTGAGATAATTCAAATTCAAGCAACAAATTAACATGCAGAAGGGGTTGAATGTTGGCTTTCATACTACGGATTTAACAGTCTTCGAATGAAAAATACAGAGAAGCATTGTAATCGTCAAAAATTTGAATTCAAGATTTTGACAAGCCTCCACATTTCATATTTCCCTCAGTACGAAAAATAAATGCTCATTATTACTTTTTACTTGTCTGTTTATCTGTTTGTGAACCTAATAACTTGAAAACCCTTCAATCTAGATCGCTGAAATTCGTCTTGTAGAATTACAATCAAATTTGCAGATTGCTTTCAAATTTTAAACGATATTTTTTTCTCCCAAATTGTATTTGTAGGGCTATTCGAATATAAGTTTACACGATAACTACAGTGAAAATACAGAAATAACTGCGAAACCATGAGAGCCAGATATATAAAAATTAATATCCGTAATGTAGACATCTAACCAATTTTTTGTGAAATCCTACAATGAGTTGACAATCTATTGATCTGTATATTCAAAAGTATGTAATTTCAAAAGCTCAAAGAAGATATGACTTGAATACATCAAATTTGGTGCGAGATTTTGTAACTACATGTACTCCGTGTCCAGTTTTTCTTTTGATTGTTTGGATATAAAAGGAAATTATTATTCCTGAAAATTATTGTTATTGCAAATTTTTTATTACTTGTTTCAATTGGCTTATTTCTATTTCTTGTTGTTAACTATTCTTTATTTCTATTTTTCTGATATATTTGTTCTCATTTTTTATATAAATTATTTATTATACTTTTATTTCTTTTCTCCTTTTTTTAGTCTTATTAACAAGCTGTTTTAACTTGACAACAAATTTCACATTTGTTTTGTATTATCTGAATTCATTTTTATGTAACAATTTATTTAGTCCAAAAAGAATTCTTTTTTCATATAAAGCTGTAAGCTTATATCTCTTAAAATTTTTGTGGTCTGCACTTGAAATAAAATTATATTCTTAAAAGTTTGTCTTTCAAAAATATAATTCTTAAAATACAATACTCATAACTTCTTTAAATACAATACTAATGAAAGAAAATTCATTGTACAGTATTTAAACTCAGAATCCAATATTAGGAAATCCTCGCCCAGCTTCAATACATGCATAAATTACATTTGTTCTTAGTTTAAATGATAGTCTTTTTTTTCTATGAATGAATGTATATATGATTTGTCTTTGTCATATATTAAAATAAATAAATCGGGTTTTTTTTTTCAAACTGACAAAAATATGTAAATTTGGTTAATCGACTCATAAAATTTTAGTCTTTTTTCCAAGAGAATCTAGCTGCTTACTATCAAAAGGAAAATTATTTTTTTAGTCACCCGAAATATGTTGATGTTATTAAATGGCTCTCATTAGAAGCTGTTGGAGCCAGGAACAGGTTTTTTTTGGAGCGTGGGAGCTTAGACTCTATTTGTCTATGAAATTTTTAATAATAAGTAATGTTAAAGCCCAGTTATTTTAATTTGAACTATTTCCTTGATTACATAAAGATAAATATTTTAATTAATTTTCTAATTATTTATAATTGGGGACATTTAGGTACCGCGAAGGGGGAAGTATTTAAAACACTCTGACATGGAATTTTCAAATGTGAGCGAAGAATTTTATTCTTCGTTCCCAACAAAGCGGGGAACCTTTTTTTTCTTCCTTTCTTATTCTTTTCTCTGCTGCAAGCGATTATTGTAAGGATAAAATTTTATGGCACACTGTCTTTTTAAAATGTTAAATGTCGTAGAATATAACAAAAACTTCATATGAGACGGACGGTTCATTTTTCTAAAGTAGCCTCGGGAGTGTGTTTCTTTTATTTATTTGCTTATGATATTGAGTTACGATCCTGAGAAACAGTGAACGTTTATTGTATTATGGGAAACCTAGTTTTCAAGTTTATAAGAAAGTAGCAAAATGCCAAAATCTAAAAATAAAACTTTTATTGATAAAATTGTGAGTCACACTTCATTTTTAAAATGCCAAATGTCTGATAATAACGTGGAAACTTTATATGTGGCTAACTATTAAGAAACATTGGGAAAGTGTTTCTCCGATTCTTCTGCTTAGGATATCAAGTTACGAGGCCAGGAGACAGTGAGCGATTATTGTAAGGTGAAAAATTTCGTCTTCCTGTTCATATGTATCAAAACCATAAAATTCTTCTTATAACATTATAAGTGATAAAATATTTAGTCGGTATTCATTTTTTTAAATTTCAAATTGAGCGGAAAATGAAACATTATTTGTGACAAAGTATTCTAAAGCAATATCAGTATTGTGTTTAACTGATTTATCTTTTTAGGATACTTAGTTGCTATCCCAAAAATCAGTGAGAAATTATTGAGCTGTTAAAAAAACTCATTTTCAAGTTCAAATGTAGCAGACAAAGAGCCCATGAGAGTAACAAAATGGCTAATGATCAAATTTGGCATCATGCTACCTTTTCAAATTTTCGAATGCCTCAGAATATAATAATAGGAACTTTATATCAGAGAGACTGTTTCCCTAAAGGAGCATCGGGAGCGTATTCCTTTGATTTATCTTCTCGGGATACTAAGTTACGATCCCAAGAAACGGCAGGCGAGAGGAAGCATAAATCCGTCTCCTTCTCATAGCAGCGCTGCCTCTTCGTTTAGCTCCATTATTGTTTGTTTAGTGTGTTGGGAAAAACCTCGGCGTTCACGCAGAGGCAGCGAGGCGAGAGTTTTTGCCTTCTTTCCTGGTAGAACACACGTGGGAAGAGTTTTTTCATATTTTTCAGGGGGGGGGGAAGGATATTGATGGCTTGTTTCTTGATCATTATGAGTTCTCTGTTTCCTCTCGGTATTGATGGCTGTGTTCGTTTGGGTTCGCCAATTCCAAATGAGACATTTTTTTTTTTAAAAAATATTTTGAAGTTATACTATATTCCCAGTAATATATTATTATTGTACAATGATACACATAATCATCCAAATGTACCGCATGTAAGCGAAAAGAATTTAATGATAAAACTCTTGGAAATAAGAAAATACATACAAAAAAAATAGAAACATAATGGATAAAATATTGTACCTTTTTGTTTTCTGTATTTTCAATTACAAATTATTAAAACTAACGTATCTGCAAACAATATATATATATATATATATTTTTATATTTTTTTTATTAAATATAGCATTGCTGAAAAATTAATTGATTAATTTTCAGTAAAAAAACGTCAATGGAAAAAGGTTTTCAGCATTGATTATTGTTTTCTAATGCTTCTCAATTTTTTTATAGATATTTGTGAGTATTTTCTCTCCGGGGCATAAGGATTTAAAGAAAAGTATATGTATGCTTAAGAATATTGTGTTGACATTTCAATAATTCGACTTATAAATTAACACTTAAATTAAGACTTTTTTTTGTTGGAAAGTACAGAAAGCATTAATTTCAAGTATCGAAATTAAATTACAATTGATGAAAACAATTATTTCAGTAGAATTAATATTAAAATTTAACTTGAGAGTACAGTTTATTCAGAAATCATTTTTTTTTTTCATTTTAGGCAAAAATGTTCTGCCTTTACTAACTATTGAAAACTATTAGTGAAGTAAATAAATTTATATTCTCTGGCTTCGAATTGCCTTCTTTCTAGACCTAAATATAATATATATCCTATAATTAAATTAATAATAAAATTTTCTGAAAATTTGAAAATGTTATGAGATTATATGTTGCCAAGTTTTGGCTTCAGTGTTTTTACAAGCATTAAATATGTAATGGCTTGGATAGTAGGAAAGAAGTATGTGACGGCTAATTGCTAGGTTTTTATTTCAGACTTCCTAATTATGATTTTCATCCGACCACTTCTACAAGATAAATAAAACATATTTAGCAATTCTTGACATTTTATATTTAAAAAAATGTTTAAGATTTACTGATTGTAAGACGTGATTGTTAAGGTTTGTCAAAAATAACAACATTAACAAAAATCTCAGCCGTGCTACACTAAAAGACTTCCATAAAAATTTAACAACAGGATTATTTAATAATTTGACCAGAAGCTACAATATCTTTCTTCAGAAATGGACCCCAAATTGCCTAAAAATATTATGAAACTTAGTGTAAAATCTAATTTTAGCTTGCTATCCAGGTATGACTTCAGACCGATTTTCTGAAAGCAACTTACGTATTAAGTCCTGCCATTCTCTATTTTTCTCTAATTATAAAATATGCAAAATAGTATTGAGCAGTATTATAAAACATTGTTAGTATTTTATTATCATAGATATGAGTTACCTTCGAATTGCTCAATTACTTGCTGCGTAATTTCAATGCCACATCAATACGTTTATCATTTGCTGTATCTGAAGATTAAGAGCTTCGAGTTCAAGAAGTCCCTGACTCATCCCTGAAATTCTTCAAATGGGGACGTAGTTTGCAGTTTTGCAGGAGAATACTTTTCGATTTTGAAATTTCAGGATTTCATAGACGCCTTTCTAGTTTTGAATGATTGTCGAATATTCCAGATTACACATGGGAGCGAGCCCATTTCCCCTTATATAAATATTTTAAATACTCTTTCTGTTGGAAGTTTGTCCGTCTACGAATTAATGATTCTACTCTCTACCAATGATATATCTTTGATGAAGTTGTTATTCAAACATTGTCCCATTAGGAAGTCGATACTATGTAACCAAATCAATGAATTAAAAATGAGGGCTCCATGTTACAGTATTTTCATTTGCTTTAAATGTATTTTAAAATTCCATGGAAGATGCCATATTCTATTTTCTTCGGAGAAAAATTACCTTTAAAGAACCTAAACGTACGTATGTAATAATTATTGATCAATTGAAAGTGCTTGATTTTTTACAGTCCTTTAAATTATTGCAAGGAAATGTAATTGTTTATTATCACCGATAATAATCAACATCGTACGCTCTTTTTTATATAACTAAGTGGATAATGTCATTCTGTAACTATCATTGCATACTTATCTTTGAAGGATCTTGAAAATTTGATTTCATTCTTTCTATTTTACAATAATATCGTGTTGTCAGACGAATCAATTATTACACAATGAATATTGTACTGCAAGAGATTCTAACAATTTTTATACTTTGAATGGAGGTTCAAATTTAGAATTCTCGCAGATTTTTCCGGCAGAGTGCTCCGATGTAGGATCCTTTTTGAAATTTTTGCGATCCAAAATACCGTATGGTTGGTAAAATTAACTACTTTTTACACCAAGTGTCGAAAATTCAATTATTTTGCTTTGAAGGGAATGCCATAGAAGTTTTCTATTTTCCCGCTCTATTTAATTAAATATTGAATGCTTTTATAGTTATTTTTTAAAATTTATTATCCTTCATCTTATTTATATGAATTGAAAAGAGGATAAGACGAAAAAGGATAGAGGAAATCGGTGGGATCAGGTGGCAAAAGTAATCGCATATACCATCTAGATGCTCATCGACTTGCAGTGAATTACAATTCTATACAACACATTTCAAATATAAGATCCTAAATTAATATAGAATGTTAATACAATTTCAAATATAAGGTCCCAAATTAATATATAATATTAATAAGATTTCAAATATATAATCCCAAAATTAAACTTACATGATATTTTTTATAAGCTTTATTTAATTCCATATAGTGTTGGTGAAACTTTAGGCCTTAGTATATGAAGTACAGAGATTTTTAAAGATTCTAAATTTTATTTGAAGGTTGTTTCAACATTCTCTTTGAGTTCTATATTAAAAAATTGGTCAAGGTAAAAGAAATTTAATCATCTCATATAAAAAGTGACTAAACTAGTCTGCATCTCTAAACATCAGATCTTTGCTCATTATCTGTGTGCACTATTGCGTAGAATTAAAAACTTTAGCAGAGATTTAATGAGGTTTAACGTAACCGAAGCAAAACGTAGATGAGATAGGTCTCCAGAAACTAACGCAAAGATGGAAGTTCGTTAGTCAGGAAGGAAATCCAGGTCTCTGACTCAGGATTAATTGTTTACAAAACTTCAATTAGAAACGAAATTGATTGCATTTACTAGACAAACATCAATAATGCTCCGTATAATAACAGAGACTTAATCACCGATTCAAATAACAACTCAAAATCTCTCTTCGGTGCTTTTTCACTTTATTTCAGATCTAATATATCTGATACAAGAAGAAGTCTTTTTCTCTTCCCAGAAGCAATTTCTTTTGAAACTATATTTGAATTTACATTTCAACAAATAAATTTGTAGAATTACAAATTTAAGGAAAAAGAAGAAACTACAGAATATAAAATTGCATTGCAAAATAAAAATAAAGTATAGTTTTGTTCCACAAACAGAAGAAAAATGCAGTGCTGAAGAAAAATATTAGTATTAAGTTCTGAATATTTTAAATCAACATACACATATGAAATAATAAAAATTTCATATCTCATCTCATCAACCTTTGCTACTACCCAGTATAAAATAATAAGAGGGGAAGTTTACGATTCTGCAATTAATTTTTATTCACATACCAATTAATCAATCAATTTAAACATAAAAAAATGTTTCTTAGTTTCTAGACGCCGAAGCAGAAGTTGGGTTTTCCCATTCCATAATGACGCGGATCAAAAGGACAGGGACTTTTTTGAACTGCTTCTAGAAAGGTTAAATTGTAGATTATAATCAAAGTAATGAATGATTTACTTAAATTGATAAATGAAGACATATCAAAATGCATCAAATAATCAAATAATGCGGTTATCAAGAGTGGCCATCGAGTAGAATCTCGATTTCGGGTGTTGAAAGTTCTAAGTTCAGCACCCAACTCAAACACTCTGCAAGAGGATTGGTGCAAACATCTTTCTTATTTGGGAAAAACTGTTTGATAAATTTGAAGAGGGGACTGTATTAATACTATCCTAAATGATGAGATCCAAAGCAAAATAGACTTCATGTGGTTTCAAATTCAGATATGATTATAACTTAATTCAATTTAAATACATCAAATAGTATTGTGAAGGAGAATTTTGAAGAATCTTTTAAATATATATTGTTGATATTTTTAAAGTTTAATTTTTAAAAATGACCAATTTCAGCTTTTCACATTAGAATTTCCCAAAGTGATCGGTACCATCTCTAATTGTTGATTTATATCGAGGCTTGATAATCTTTTATCCATTTGGCCATAAACAATTTTGTAAAAAATTAAAAAAGATTACTGAAATCAGACCTTGACTTTTGAAGATATCTTTCTCAATCTTATCTTCACCAAAATTCCTGCTGCCAATAATGATTTAATAATAATCGAAGGATCTCAATGATTTCCATCCAAATTTTTCTCAAATACTGAATGATTTGCTTGATAGTTCTGCTCGAAATAGCTGATCTAGATATCATTTTAAGTCTTTTGCACTCAGACAAGATAAAGTTAGTTTTTGATTTCCAGTAATGAAATTCAAAGAATTTCATGCTCTGTCGATACCATTTCAAGGCTATATATTTCTGAGACAGAGCGAATGTGATTAAATAGAAATTGCGTCGAAAATAACTGACTCCCAAAAAGTATCTCTTCTTTTTAAAGCTCAGAAGTATGAATCATAGAGGCAATGTAAATATTTTGAATTTTTTTTTTGTAATTTTTTATAAATTATTAAAAATTTGTGAATTTGTTGCGAATTTAAAGCTGATTATTTAGTTAAGAAATGAATGCTAATGAATAAATGTTACTAAAAATTTCCTGACTTTAAATTATTTAAAAAAACGCTGTTATTTTTATATATATACAATGAGCATAAATGGCAATATTAATCGACATCTTTTAATCGCATATATTTTAATCTGTTTTTACGAGTATTACACTATTATTATTTGAATGCTTTTTTTGTAAGTAGCTGGGATTTTAAAAGGTTCATCTGCTTTTATCAGTATTGCTTTATCAAACTTGTTTAAACTTTTTCATCGACTTAAATTACGAGTATTTAAGACGGATAATGGCTTAAAAGTAATGATGTTCCCACATGATAACTTACATCTTTTTTCACCAATTTAAAAAAACGATTTTTTTTTGTTATTGTTGAAAAAAATTTAGGTAATTTCAAATGTACAAGAGCATTATAAAACAGCGTCTTCCGAAAAGCTTCTGCAATTAAAACTTATGAGCGGAAAGGAATGAAGTTTCATTTATAAGCAATGGAAGGTACGAGAAAGACCATTGAAGTGAGATAAGAAAACGGGCCATAGAGAACGTGCGTGAAATGAATTATGCAAAATTTCGTTAATGCTCGTGTGATAAATATGTATATATATATTTATAGGAAAAGCTGAATTACATATAACATAAAATTCAAACATTAAGTTCCGCTGGGCCATAAGCAATATTATTTTCTTCATTGATCTTCCTTGAATGAAGAATACTCCATACGTAACTATGAGAGAATTTTTTTTTAAAAAAAAATTTCTCTGGTGCAAAAACTATATAAAGAGAGAATATAGTAATCGTTAAAAAAAATTCAAGTTTGAAATCTTGACTAATCTCGAAAAAGGGTATTTTTGAATTTATATCTCTCTGTAAATGTATTACCTTTAAAACGCTTTCAGCTAGATGATTGAAATTTGGTACATGAATTTTTACACCAAATTTAAAGAGTCCTAATAAATTTTGAACGAAATACATTAAGAGAAATTCTATCTGTCCGATTGCAAATGAACACGATAGCAAAAAAAAAAAAAAAAAAACCGTAAAGAACTTTAAAGATAAAATTTCATACACAAGTTAGCATCTAAAATTTGATTTCGAAACGAATCTGTGAAAAAAATCAAATAGTTGATCACCTGTATGTCTAAACTTTTGCATGCATAAAAAAATTTAAAAACAAAGGTTAACGAAATTAGGTTTACAATTTTAATATCTAATGTGTATCAAAATGTATGAGTAATGTATGTAATGTAAATAAATGTATGAATCTTGCCAAATTCTGAATTTAGTCTGCCAAAGAGACGATCGTCTGATGATCTATAATTTAGCAATGGAATCTGGTATGTGGTCATATGATTACAATGGTAATTCTGAACCAAATTGTAATTTCAGTGACTCGAAAAATGTCATCCAGGTTCGACTTTCTAATAATTGTGAATTAATGACATACCAGCGATAAATTGCGCCATCGCTGTTTTTTAACTACTGTTCGCTAATGATATACTTTTTAATATACCAGACGTATACTCTTTGATTACTATCCTACGAAGTATGCAGCCCTCAAATGCAGGACTCTGAAAATAAAAATTTGAGCTTCGCTGCATTCTCCCCTCCAAAAAGAGGGGAAGGGAAGATAGAGTCGCAATTAAAGAGTATTTGAGCAAATTTCAAGAAAACAAATTCCTCTCAGCTAATTAATTAATTTTTTTGGCATTTTTTTTTTCGCTACAACTTTTACAGTCTGCTTATGGAATTTGGTATTATTCCTTTCACTGGTTTTAGCTTACGGAAGTCTTCAAGCATTTTACGATTATTTTGTATTTATATATAGTAGCAGACTAAATAAAAGTCCTTTTATTACTTTTAGGTAAAGATACCCTCCCCCCTCTAAACAATCTATTCGGCAAAAAATATTAGGCAATTTTTGACATTTTCTTTTGCATTCAAGTCTATCATTTTATGTTTCTGTGAATGTGAATAATATATATCTTTACAAATATCCATCATAACTATTGTCTATTTGTAATTGTATTAATTTAGCAAAAAAAAAAACCCTACTAAAATTGAAATTGTTTTAACATTGTAGCTCATATATACTCATATATAAAATAGCAAGGAAGCCATAATAGTTTGCCAATAAAAACGAAACGAAAAGTAAAAAGTGGAGGAGAGTAATTTTCTTTCAATGCGAATGGCCTAATTGGCCAGCATTTGGCGCCGAGTGGTTCAGCCAGTAGCCGTCGTCGTTGCGGCGGACTCCCGCTGGGATCTGCTCTGCTCCCGGACGCAGCGTCGAGTCGTTCTGTCTGTCGTGAACGTTCCCTGGCTGCGAGACGAAACATTGCTCGCTCTTTTCTTTCAGGAAATTCACTACCTGTTTCATGTCTTTTTCGGTGGCAAAACAGCCATGTTAATCCACCGATTTTCCCCTTGTGAGATTTGGGAGTTTCGTCCTGTGAGTTCGAACTCTTCTTTGGGGAGTTGTGAAGTTCCGTGGAGAGGCAGGAGGTTGTGAAACGAGACTCCTGATAAAAGAAAAGAATTAATGAGCCCTCTGTTAATTTTCAAGTAAAAATAAATGATCGTAGCGTGTACTTAAGTCTGGTTTATCTTATTTTAAAACTACTGAAACGGAACTTTGAGACAGTATTTTGAATTCTGATTTGATAGCAAGTCAGACCCCTTTCCATTGATATGGTAACACATCAAAGGGAGGATCCAGGGACTTAGCAAGGTCTGATGGCACCCGTATTGAGTTTAACTCGTCATCCCAATGTCCAACAAAATTTTAAATAAACTTTATTTAAGAAGCAATTTTTTTATTCAGTTTTTAAGTAAAAAAATACATAATTTTAATTATTTTGCAAACAATTTTTAAGAATGAAAAAAAAAGTAAAATGCTTTTTTTTAAATTAACTAATTCGAGGTACAATGTAAAAAATATTTTTTCTTGGATATAATAGGAAGGGCAAATTTCATTATTATTATTATATTACAATTCACTGAAAATCTAACCGTTTAGAAATTTCGTTCTCTATTCTCTAATCCAACAAACTTGCACTTTAACATGGTACTTTGATTTTTTTCCTTTCTAATTTTTTGTTCTGCAAACTTTGAAATTACATAATCAGAATCAATTCTTTTAGCTACTCTATTTCCTATCTTTTAAAAAAATAGCCAATAGCTGTCCCTACAGGATCTATGAGCAATTCTTAATCAATTTGGATTTCGAAAACTCCTCTCACATGAGGCAATAGACATACATAAAATTAGGAACTGTAGGCTGCTATTTCGACCCGAAAAAGGGGCAAGAAAAAATCTAAATGATCAGCTGTCACGACAGCATTGGTAAGGACTAAGGTTAAGTCCTAGATGTCATCACCATCAACTACACAATCCCTACCGTAGGAGGCACATCCGTAATCGGTAGGAATAGTTGATCTCACACCATTTCTGTACCCATAACAGAATACACATTGGTACTTCATTTTATAATGAACTAAAACAAAATGTACCATGTATGGTGGCACAATATATGCCCTTACACAGGGTGTTTCTCTTCTTTTCTAGGTTTCTTTGTTTCTAGTTATCCTGTCTATTTCTCTTCCTTTTCTAGTTAATAGTATTAGGACAAACAGACAGACATATTTCTTCTGAATAGATTTTGTTCAAAATTTAGTAGACATCTTCAAATTTAAGGTAAAGACCATGTAGCAAATTTCCCCCCTTTTGATAAAAAAAAGTTTTCGAATTATCGTGCTCATAGATTGATAGAAAAAAAATTCCAAAAGTGGATTTTTCTTGCTTAAAGAGGTATTAAACGCGTCGTTTCTTCAAAATTTCTTTCCATAAGTCATAATAATCTGTTGAAATAGAAATGCTGTTTACTTGAAATATTTCTACAAATAATGAAAAAATATATAATGAGCTCATAATATATTTTCATTTTCATTAAATATCTATAAAATGTTTTCATCGTGATATTCATGACAGTTTAATATCATCGTTGGATTGTTTTTAGTCCTTTACTATTTTTTAGTTTTCTTCTTTGATTACCTGAATCCATGTATTTCATTTTTTAAATAAAGTATTAAACAATGTGTCTCAGTGAGGAATCAAAATAAACTTAAAAGAATTTATTGTTTATTATTTATGCCCTGAAGCATTTAAAACTGCGTATTATAATCCAGAACATAAGGAGAATCTCAGAATTCTGGCTCAACAAGAAATGATCAATTTCAAAATTCCACATTTATAGGAATAAAATTTACAATCATAAAACAACCCAAATTAAACGAATATATTAAGAGTTATAGTTTACATTAAAAATAATTCCTTCAGATTGCCATTTATTGAAAAAGTCATAATATCTATGTAAATAATAAATATTTCTTTATTAAATGCTTGGTTTTAACGCTGTGGATACTTTTTTTAAAATTTACAGTTTATCGTTATGTTGAATAATGTCAAAACAAAGTTAATCAACATCAAAAAGTTTTCAAAGGATTCAGAGTTTGAATCACAGAACTTCCACCCGGATGCAAATGCAAATTACTAAAAAATGTTAAATCAACTATTAAATTGCTTTCAAATTTATTGCATGTTGTATGATTGTAGTTAGTTATCGCTGTATTTTTAATAGCACTGATGAGATTAAAAAAATTGCATGTAATCATAGTTTAATCTGATATAAGGAATAATAAATATTTATTTTTAATCTTAAGAAATCTTTGAATGCAATAACTTTTTAACTATGTAAAACTGATCGACGGCTCTCTGGAGCAGACGTAGCGCCTCTTCGTCGTGTTCCGGGTTCGAGTCCCGGTTCGGGCATGGTTGTTCTATCTGTGAGATGTGTGACTGTGCCCCCCTGTATAAAGGGGCTATGCAAGCAAATTTGGTGAGTGTGTAGCTAAAATCGTACTCTTGGCCCTTGTTGGCGCTGCTACAAAAATAAGAGACGCTCCTTTCGGCTTAAATCTGCTGCTACATCATCGAGGCGCTTGTCTATAGGCAAGTGCCATAAATAACAACAAAAATGATCGAAGACTGAGGGGGAAAAAAGAAGCGTATTTCTCCCAAATATTTCTTTTTATAACATATTAGATTCTTAGACACATACCTCAAAGGTAATATCGTAAATTTTTCGTGACTTTTTTTTATCTTTTTCTATTTATTCAATTTTTACTTCTCAAAAACTGTAACAAATCTTTCGGCCATCTTGCCAAAAAAAGAAAAATAGAAAGAAAACTTCAGGAAGTTAAACTGATTCGACAGGGTCCTAATCATAAAGTAAATAACTCGAAACACTTTACTTTTTACAAAAGTACTTCTTCTTTTAATAAGATTCCAAAGGTGCTACAAGTTGAAAGCCTCAAATTTTTCAAACGTGTAATCGGTAGCAAATAAAAGTTTTTTGTAAAGTTGCGAAAGACGAGGCGCGAGCAGCAGCCAGAAATTAGATAAGTAAATAGACGCAGATAAGTCTTCAGTCTGAGTAAGTCCCGAGACAAATTCCCTCAGGAGCAGCAGGTTAAACGTCACTTGTAAAAGGCGATTTTTGCGGTCAGAAGAATATGCATCGAATGAAAAACCTGACGCGTGCTGCCGGGAAAAAGGGGGACGTACTCCAATTTACTTGAAAAACAGAGATTGAAATTATCATTAGTATTCTAAATATTAGAGACTCGGATTAACATGCATGATTGTTATACCATCAACGTAGCTTTTAGAGGTTTCGAATACACGATTAAGTTCGGAATTTTTGAATGAATGAATTTTTTTTTAAAGACGCAGTAAAAAGGTTATATATTTGAATTTTTGCATAAGAAAATTGCAAAAATAAATAAATATCAAGATTAAAATGAAATAGGCTATGCATATTTCAATGCATCATACCAGAACATAATTTCTTGAACGGCCAAGCACCACGTGCTCGTGCAAGTTACATTTTACTTTTATTATTCATTTTCATTCTTTCAATGAATGAGTCACTTTAGTATCGCAAACGATCCAAAAAAATTTGTCCCGCAATCACGTGTTCAAAATGATATTTTTCTAGGCTTTATTTGCTGTTTTAATGAACTTATTATTTTTAAACAGAGCTTTTATAAATGCAATGGCAACATGTTATTAATAGCCGACTTTTTTAAATGCTCGTGCAGATAATAAAGGTTTAATTTTTCGACTACGGATTTTTGTTGACACCAAAAACCTCATCCCAAAAACAACATCCTGTTCTGACTTGATAAAAAAAAATGTGAAACTAAAGTATGTTAAAAAACAAAAAGTTTAAATTTGAAGGGAAAAAAAAGATTTGGGGAGGGTGTGAGAGGTTAGTAAGAAGTATATTGTAAATTTCTTTTAGTTTAGAGATTTATGAAATGATTTGAATGAAATTTCATAGGAAGTTTAAGAAATGTACTACCTAGTTCTTGAACAACAACAACAAAAAATTTCTATCCTTACTTTGAAATTTGATTTTCGACTGTAAAATAACACGAAATTTTTTCTTTTATTTCACATTATAAACATTAAAAAAATTAAATAATTCTTAGTGAGAAGTTTACTAATTCTCTAGTTTAGGAATTGCAGAACATATAAAGAAATTATTTAACTAAATTTAAACAAAAAATATATATTTGATATTAATTTATGATTCTTCATAAAAGGAAATTCATTAAAAGATTAGAATTATAGGAAATAAATTTTTAAGATATAAAATAGTCTTAAAAACACGGATTAATTGCAATTATAAAAATCAGTGTAACTTCCCAGAGAAATAAAATATATTTGTTTTTAAAAGTCAATTATTCAAACATTACGAATATTAAAACAAAAATTTCACATTTTCACTAATAATAGACTTTTTAATGTATTCCTTTGAACATTTGACGAAAGCGGGACTCGAACTCGCTCATCCTCGGCCTTGAAGCCAGCACAGGCCGCCGCGGTTCTTAATTGCCTGCAAATAAGAGGCTGGTTCGTCATATCCTTATTATTAAATTTAAATCCAGGTATTAATTTATCAGATTCTTTATAGTTATATTAATTTAATAACAACAAAAAATAATTAATTATTAATTATCAAATAATTGTTAAATCATTACAATGTAATTTATTTTGATGATTCTTTATTTCATGTTAAAATATGCATCCAATTATAATTCACTTCTTTTAATATCAGATAATGCAATATTTAAGACATAAATATGTTTAAATTCCTTCGAAATACGATAAGACTTTGTCGCGATACGAACCTGAGGCGCTAGAGCCAGAAGCCGAGTAACATAACTTCTATACCAAAAAGGGTACTTCGGTATCTTATATAGTATCTGGCTTATAAGGCTAGCTGCACAGTATGTAATAAGTAAACATTTCATACTAGTAACCTAAATAATATCAATTGTTTATATAATTATTCTATATAATATAAATTATTTATGCTATTTAAAATAAATAAGAACAAAATTCATTTCAAATTGTTAACACATTGCAATTAAAATTGGCTTCTCAAAATACATTTTTTAAAAAATGCTAATGTTTTCATAAAAGTACACTTTTTTATCATTCTTATTTTAAAAAATAAAATAAGTCCAAAAATCTAAATTATAACACTTTATGTATGGGTTCATAGGTTCGTATATTTAATTAGGAAACATTCCGCGCATTTCAGCATGCGTCAGGAGGTGTTTATTTTATTAAAGTGGTGAGAGGAAAGACAGAAGGGTATGCTTACATTAGCGTGAGGATTATTCGTGGATTCAGAAAGTACAATATCCGCTCACTTTTCTGCATAGTAGAGCTGTGGAAAAATGCTAGTTTCGAGATCACGAAATGAACATCAGATATTTCGCAGATATCCAGGATTCGAAATAAATGATGTTTCTGAATATTGTCCATCCATTATGCAGCTCACTTTCTCTAAAAGAAAGAATAGATCCAAAATACATCGTCAAGTTAACCTCAAATCTAAAATAAAAAAAGGTAAAATCAGTATCAAACACTGGCATTGGCAGAATCTCGTATAATTTATCTATCCTTTTAAAAAGTTTTATCCAATGCCACACAATAAAAAAAAACTCTATCAATATTTCAATTCTTTGCATAAACATCCGAATTGTTAACATTATTAAGTCCATCTTTTCTTAACAGTCCCACTTAAAATATATTCCTCATCATATAAAATTTCTTTCTTTCTTTTCTAATTTTTTCTTCTTCGAATTTCTGAAGCTGCTAGTATGATTGAATGTTTAATCAAAATTTAAAACTTAACTAATAGAAAATAATATTTAAATTCCAAGAAAATAAATGTTCCAGAATAGTTTAATTGATCAAATTTTATAAATAATAAAAATTAATTTTTTGAAAAATGCTGAGATCTAACCGAAAAATGTCAATATATCTGAAAAATATTGTGTTTGAACCCTATTCTGTTGAACCATGAGAATAATTAAAATCATGAGATCCTTCAGGTTCTTCTCGTTAGTCGATCAGATCCATATAATAAAAAGTAGAAAATTTTAAATGTTTTACTAAGCCAAAAATTTGTTTTAAATTACTAATTTTTAAATAGAATTCTCAGTCCAATGCATTAACTCTCATTTACAAATTATTTTTGAAAATAACGCAATTCTCTTTCGTACGATTAAATTAAAATAAGATGAGGAACTCTCTTCCTTTCCAGATATTAAAAATAAATCGGACCTTTTCACAACCTTCAAGAGTCCTCTTTGTGAATTTCCAACTACCTCGTCAGTTTTCACGCTACGAGCAAATATTTTTTATTTATTTCTCATATCAGTAGAAAAACATATGAAAATGGCGAACGGAGGTGTTTCTCTATCTCTGCCCTCGTAGTACTAGAGTTTCAGATTCATTGTCTCCCTTTTGCTGCACGTCCATCGCAGACAAGAGTCTGAAAACAGTACACGCTGTTCAGTAAGCCAACCCCCTACGGTTCTAAATGTTTGAGGGAGTTTTCTTACGTGCGTCGACCCTTCAAATCGTTTAATGGGCACTCTTAATAGGCCCTCGTTGACCTTCGAGGTCTCAGGGTCCCGAGGGAATAAAAATCAAACAGGACGGGGATAGATTTTTAAGCTCCGAATGATGGAAGGCTTTTTGCAGCCTGTCAAACCATGTTTGGCGAAAAGGCTTTCAGAAAAAAAGCATTTAAGAGGTTTCGAGAAAAAGTCATTCAGTTAACAAACTAGTTGGTTGACTGTTTAATTCTGATTTTTAATTATTAACTACCTTTGCTATATAAAATATAGCAAAAAAATTAATAAAACTTTATTAAAAATAAATTAATTCATTAAATACAACAAATAATAATAAGAGTAGACTTTTAATAATAAATAATTTTAATTGGTTTTGAAATGACCACCTTTTGCAACGATGCAAAGGTGCTAACGTTTATTGAAATTTTCAGCAAAAGGCCGGATGTCTTCTACCTTTAATCCATTCCATCCCTACCGAAGCGATTACTTTAGGGAATCCAAACTTTTTTGTGATCAAGTGCTTGTCCCAGCTTCCAAAATGGTCCATCCACAGTAATCCGTGGGACTGGAATCTGCTGAGTAGGTGGCTATTTTCCAAATGATATGACATTCGAAAAATGCTCCTTGTATTACTTTTTTTTATTACTTAGTGTGTAGATGCGGAGTCTTGTTGAAACGCTTTTTATTTACTGAAATACTTTAAGGCCCACGAAAATAAAACAACTTCTAGAATATTATTATTATCTAGAATATAAGTACAAATATTAAAAATACTAATGTTTAACAATATAAACTATTTAAATACTATGAAAACCGTATAAAATATTTAAGTATTATAAAAATATGATTAATTGTTTAGTTGTAAAATATTTTCTAACCAAGACAAATAGAAATGAATACACAAATTACAAAAAAATTAGTTAACTTAGTTAGCTAAAAAAATAGATTAAAAGTGTTCGGACCAACAGATGCCTGACAGCTATTTTAGGACGGTGAACTATGATTAGATAACGATCACGTCATATTAACCTGGTTCCTATTTTGATACTGTCGAACCAACGTCTGAAAGTTTAATTCATGCCTGAAAAAAAAACCTATGCGGAACCAGTGGCTGAACGATTAATTCATGACGATTTTTTCACTTCATAGATGCATATTTGATGGAACTTAATCTCTCAATTACGATTTTCTCAACCCAGAAGCTATTCCCAAAAGCTTTTATTAATGAAAATGATCAAATATTGTAAGTAAATAAGAACTTTTCTCCATTTTATTCTATTCACAGAGTTTTTAATTATTTTACATTGGTCTTCTTTGAGGAAGCGAAATAGAACAGCAACTAAACTTTCATTTACTTTTTAAATTATAGCAGCAGATTAAAAAAGATCGGGTTTTTTATCGTGTCAGAACACGATGTTGTTTTTGGCGTCAAAAAAAAATCTGCAAGCGAAAAATTGAAATTTTATTATCAGCACGAGCATCTCAAAAAATCGACTTTTAATAACGCATTGCCATTGCATTTACAAAAGAACTGATTTTAAAAAAATAAGTTAACGAGTATAGGAAATAGAATCTAGAAAAATGTCATTTTGAGCACGTGATTGTATGAAATGAAATAAATAGGAAATGTGATATTTTTTTTAAACAATAAAGGCGAGACAAATTTTTTTGGATCGTTTGCGATACCAAAGTGACTCATTCAATGAAACAATTAAAATGAATAAAAATACAATTTAACTTGCACGAGCACGCGGTGCTCGGTCGTTCAAGAAACTATGTTCTGGCATAATACATTGAAATATGCTTAGCGGATTTCATTTTAATCTTTGTTTTTAATATTCGCAATAGAATTTTTATGAGCTTAGAATAAGTTGCTAAAATATAAAAAAAAATACCAACATTGTAATAAATATATTTTTTTTAAAAAAATCAAATTTGCTTGGTTATAAGCCATGCTCATCTTAGAATCTTTATATTGGGACTGTCTTTTTCAAAATAAATAAAAAAAAATGGTTTCAAATCTGATCATTATCATCAAATGATGTTATATTTGGTTTGTAAATCGTGTCTTTAGATCAGAGATTACTCATTCGAGTTGATACAAACATAATAATAATTCCATTTCCATTCCGAAGGATTAAAAGTCCAAATATACGCAGTTGCAAGTTATTATGCTTAATGCAAATCTTCGAAGTCCAGATTGTGGCATAAATTAGCAATTAAGAAGGATATAAAGATTTGGCGACAGATGTCGAAAGTGAGGGAAATAATTCAAGCGTCACTGAAGGAGTTCACCATGAGCGCGTGGATGGAAAGGGAATCAATGTCTAATGTCCATTAAGTGCCAAGAGGAACAAAAATAGTTGAATGCACAGCAAACTTTTTTTATATATGGACCAAAGTATACATATACACTACATAAATACTGCTTGCTTCTCTTGCTGTTTTGGAGGATATTGTCTATGTCAACATAGTTTTTTTTCTAAAAAAATATTTATTATTAAACTTAAATGATTTCCTTTTGATAATGTTAGTAAAGTCAGCAAAGAACAAAATTTGTTGACTATGGGATGATTTTCTTCTCTGACTTTGTAAAGATTTAGAAGATAAATTCAACAACAAAAGCGAATCGTCAAATAAAATTATGGAAGTGTAAAAAAATAACAAAAAGGTTGGTTGAGGGTATATAAAAACGTTTTAAATAGAAATTTAGCGTGACTGTGAATTATCCTTAGTTAATGGACATGAGTGTACATAAGTTATCGGTAGTCAAATTTGTATTTTGGAGGCTTTTATGCAAACCTATTGAAATCAAAATCTGTCATAGTACTACAATTGTAGTCAGAAGATCACATACCGAAGTTTATTGCATTTTTGTGTTATAGCATTTGCATGCATGCAGAAATTACAGGCTGGCAGGTCGCCAATTTCTTGATGAACTTTCCACCAGATTGATATGGATCTATATTTTAGGTGTTAAACTTAGATATCAAATCATATCCATCTGTTTCTATATGTTTCGTATAATGTTCTCTTGTACTTTGATAATCAGACGATTGATATCCTGTAAATGGATGGATGTTGATAAGTTGATTGAAGTTATTGTTGCCATATTTTATCTATTTAACTCGAAAAGCTTGTAAATTATTGTATTCACCAACAGCAATGTGTGTGTGTGTGTGTGTGTGTGTGTGTGTGTGTGTGTGTGTGTGTGTGTGTGTGTGTGTGTGCGTGTGTGCGTGCGTGCGTGCGTGCGTGCGTGCGTGCGTGCGTGTGTGTGTGTGTGTGTGTGTGTGTGTGTGTGTGTGTGTGTGTTTTGGGGGGGAGGGCTTAGAGGTTTCTAAAGTGAATATTAGTCTAAATGCCGAGTTCAAATTTTACAATGATTATAATATTTTTTCTTCGTATACATCGTGCAAGAGAAAGTAAAAATGGCTGTCATTCTCGAATTTTTTTTAAGTAATGGTCACTGAAGCCATGTTAGAGTTATTTGCACTAAATTTGATCTTTTACGAAACACACTTCATCAAATTGATTCTAAGTTTCGAAATAATAAGTGAACAAATTTAGACAGTGAATCAAAATAATGTTGCCATCCCGTTAGCCGTTATGAAAACTTCTTAAATACAATATAACAGACAAGCTTTATTAAACGACTTATTAAAGATATCGAGTTTTAGGTTCACTGAAACATGAAATACAAAGCTTTCATATCCAATCTCTAAAGCCCGAAGTATTGTATTTATCTCAACAAAAAAAGTGTTTCCCCTGAAAAATGTCTTTTATATCAAGTATAAGTCGAATTCAAAATCTTATTCTTTAGAAAATGCTAACTAAAGATGCACTTTCACTAAAGACGCACTTTATTCATTCAGTCAAACACTAAAAAAATTTGCTGTATATGGCAAAGAAAGTGATTGTTAGATAGCCTGGAAAAAGACAATCCTCTTAAAATTCCCGAAAAGAGATGCCGCCAAAACCAGTCTTAGGGGAACTACAATGACCAAAAGATTAGTACATTTAAATCATTTCGTGTTAAATTTTTGAAATGAATTAAATGTACACAAACGTGATAAGGATGAAAAACTAGTTTTGCTTCAGACGACAGTTATCTGATGAGGATGAGGATCTCGTGTCCGCTATGTAACGGAAAGAGGGGGTGCAATAGCTTCTGAAGGTATGGACCCCTGAAAACACGAGGGCAGAAATCTGACCTCTTGCTCATATGAGGACGACACACACGAATTCGCTTCCACGGCCCCTTTTTGCAGAGAGGCACATCCACTCAACTCACAGATAAGTACACAGAAGAACAACCATGACTCAACCGGGACTCAAATCGGGACGCCCATATCACGAGGAAAACGCGCTTCCTCTGTGCCCAGACGCCGGCAACGGCAGTTATTTTAGTTATGGCATTGCCGTGAAGTGTTGTTGGTCAGATCCCCAGTATTTGGAACCTCGGGGAAGACATTACAGCAGTTAACGCCTTTTATTTTTTCAATCAATTATAAAGGGAGGGCGTGAAAAAAATTTGCTATGTATTCCTAAGCCTTTTTACCTTTGACGAAACGTACGCCTCCTCTTCGAATTCCAAAGAATTTTAGCTGCCTATCGAAGTAATAAATGTAGAAAAGTACTCAAAACGAATTTCCTTTTGACGCTAATGCTCCGAAAGATGATTAACCTCCTTTCGAGACGCAGAGCTCTTTGCTAATGCAAACACTCCCCATTGTTTGGAGCGCATGAATTTTACGAATATTATACATTAAACGCTATAAATAGCGCATTGCAAAATAGCTGAAAGAGACAGCACGCTCGCGGGCATTATTTATATCGGTATTTTCCACTCGAAATTAGCGGGAATAAGAAAAGTCTGCGAGTGAATGAAAACGACCCCGAAGAGGAGCTTTTCAGTGTCAAACATACACGAGCCATGTACAAGTGGTACCATTGATGACCTTGTGGTCGTCCTTTACTACACACATACTACTTCATTAATGGGAAACAAAAGATTGGGATACAATACGGCTTCCTTCTCTCCATTCACAAAATACTTGGGCTGCTGCGTTTTTCTTCTCCCGAAACCGAGGGGGCGGCCACAAATTCAAGCGCATGCATTCGTACAACAGCTGCTCGAATGGTTCTCTCTGTTCTGCTTCCAAGCAATGAACTCACCTCAAAAAAAAAGATTAATATGGAATCTGCTATGCATATTTCAATGTCTCATGTCAGAACATAATTTCTTGAGCGGCCAAGCACCACGGGCTCGTGCAAGTTAAATTATATTTTTATTCCTTTTAATGGTTTCATTGAATGAGTCACTTTAGTATTGCAAACGATCCAAAATACTCTTTGTTGCATTGATTGTTTAAAAAAATGTCGCATTTCCTATTTATTTCATTTCATGTAATCACGTGCTGAAAATGATATTTTTCTAGGTTATATTTGCTGTAGACATTGACTTTTTAAAAAAATCAGAGCTTTTGTAAATGCAGTGGCAACATATTATTAAAATAGGATATTTTTTGAGATGCTCGTGCAGATAATAACATTTTTATTTTTCGCCTACGAATTTTTGTTGAGACCAAAAACTCACCCCAAAAACAACATCATGCTCTGACGTGATAAAAACAACATCAGATTCTGACATGATAATAAATGGACTACTGGTATATTTCTGTAAATATGTTTATTTAATGAAGTGTTTGCTTTTCGATAAGTAGATACATTTCAATACATATTACAAGTTATTAAATTGTCGGTCCTGAAGTAAGGTTTTTTAAACTTCAAAATACAATTTATTCAAGGAAAATTTGTTTATAAATCAGTCGATTCATTTGTATGTGAGCAAGTTGTTGAAAAAAAGATTAAATCAAAAGAATGGATTACATGGATGGAAATGTGCTCCTTATAATAAAATTGAAGATCGAATTTTGAATAAATCAGGTATAACAAATACTTTTTAAATCAAACATTCTTTTTTTTTTTGTTTAACCCATTTGCACTTTTTATATACTCATATACAACTCGCAATTTTCTTTATTTAACTGTCTCATATACTTTGCAATAACAGTGTTATGGGCCTTCCTTCCCTTATAAAAAATAAAGACCTTAGGGAAGGCGAACAATAATCAGATGCACAGATATTTATCTGGAGATCTGGAGCATAAGCGCGTTGTGCTTCGTAGTACAGCGAAAAAAATCTTTGTGGGAAAGATCTAAATTAAAAAAAAAATTAAATATCTAAAGACGAAATGACAGTAATATTATTTGATGAAATAATATCCATAAATGACAACTTTATAAAGTTACACTTCGATTTTTTTTTTAAATTAATGTGTTGAGAAGAAAAGGATAATAATGACATGAATCCAAATTATTATGACCATAATCAAAGTTAAATAACACATTTAAAAGATTATGTTATGCAGCTCTACAAAATAAAAAAGTTGCCACAAATATGTTAAAAAAATAAATAATGTTCTTAAAGTTATCTAAATGTTTGTATGAAATTTGGAGGCGCTCAGTTGCCTTTTCATCTGCCTACTCAAATTATGAAGACCATCTTAAATTAGTTCCCGGTGTTCTTTCAAAATTCATTTAATCAAACATGAATTCTAGAAGTCCGTCATTGGATTCCAAAATCTGAGTTTTTTTATAGTTGCAGGTGCAATTAAGAACTTGATATCGTCACATTTTATAAATAAATTTCAATTTTGAATTTATTTTTCTCTTGATGACTAAAAAAAGTTTTTCAACACTATTTGTGTTTCAAAAATATCCCCAAACCCTGAGTAAACATATATCTAGAAAAATAAAATTCCAAACTAAGTAATAACAGATTTGAATCAACATAATTGTTTGGCAAAATGTAATAATCTTAAAATGTGAAATACATTCCTAATTATATTTCTATTATTATTATAGAGGCATTAAGTATACGCACGATCTATCAGAATTTTCATAGATTTAAAATTCATCTAGTCTTAGAATCAATGATTTCAAATCATTCTTGTTAGTAATCAAACTATTGTACTTGCAAACCCTCAGATTATTATTCCTTATTAATATAATTTTTGTCTTGATGTGTTTGTGATATATATCGAAAGATAAATGTAATAAGTTGGTGATTATATATAATTATTCATAATTACCAGGGATTATTCATAAGTTTAAAAGTGATTATGAATATATTTACCTTTAAGTATACACAGCCACTACTCCTCTCTCCTATTGCAGTATTGATGGATATATTTGTTGTTAATGAGGAAAGAATAGTTATGGAAACTTTACAAGTTGTTGAAACAGATCTTATCTCCCAATGATTTATTAAAAAGGAAACCAATCCTTTGTTGTTTTTTCTCCAGATTCTAATCTTTGAAATTTTTATTTTGAGAATTCATTCATCTCTTAGTTGAAAACTGAGGAGACTCTGTTTAATAGCGTTCATTTAATTATATAAAAAAGATATCAGACTACTAGACTAACAAATTTTTTAAAAAAAACCCTATTATTGTATTTTCTTCGCAATTTGATCGAAATTTTATATAAAATGAACTAAACGAATTGTATGTGCGAATGATATTTCCGTAGTGGCATTATAGTATAAAGTAGAGAATCAAGTATTCCCTCTGGATTTTATCATATACTTACACAAAATAAAAGAAATTTGAGAGTGCCATCATAGTATAGAGAGAAGAATCGAGAATGCATTTTGAATTTCCTTATGTTGACCGACCGTATCCATGGTTACCAAATTTCATAAGCGTAATTCAAAAAGCTACCAAATTTCATTTACGTTATTCAAGAAGTTGCAAAATTTCATTTGAATAACTTTTTGCATTTAGTTATGACATTTATTATTATTATTATTATTCCTAAAAGTCTAAAACGTGGAGATTCCTCAAAATTTCATGGCAATATAAATCGTGTTTTGGCAAATTATCAAAATGATTGCTGTTGAAGGTCGCAGATCGTGAGTCCAAAATTCTGTGATCAAGAATTCCGTCCTCATCGTCGTCTATGCACTGGAGCTATGTCTTTATTATTATTTTTAAGCTGTTTGCTAAATTTTGAACAAATGATTTGATAAATATTTGAATTGAAATTTTTTATTTACATACATTTTCGGACAATGAATAAGTAGTCAGAGTTTTTTCATTAAAAAAAAGTTTTGGCCATAGCTGGAAATTGTTTATTTTACGGGTTTTTTTCTATCTATTTTATATGAAAATTCAAAAATACAAGTATTTGTATTATTCTTCAAAAAAAAATCGATCTGAAACGATAAGAACCTTAACTCTTTTACTGCTAATTTTTTTAAATAAAATTTTGGCCGTATATGTTATATATATGCACAAAAATTTGTGCAATAATATAATTATTTTCAAATTATATTTTATTTTGAAAATCTTTGATATTGTTTTAAAAAAGGGTATTGTCATAAAATGATCAATAAAATTATACCAATGAAAAACAAAAGATAGTGTCAGTAACAGAGCTCTATTATACGCTCTAAATTATATGTTAATGTACAGCGTTTCATTGTATTATTAACCAAAGGAGACTTTTAAAATCAAAGGCAAACAAAAATATGATGCTCTAAATAAGACATTTCTGCTCCATTCAGTTTACAGACGAATCTCAAATCTGTTCGCTTGTTGTAAAGAACAGAAGCACAGAATACATATTTGATGTTACACACAATGCTCACTGATATATTTATATATTGAAACTAAACTGTCAGGCGTGCCAAGTACATTTTTTAAGCCCCATGATGTACGTAAAGCTCCAAGGACCTCAAAGAAGGATTATGGCAGCTAACGGGTTAAGATATCCTAATATCGTTCGATTAGTGAACATCTCAGTTACTGATCAGGAGAACAGGAGACCTTTGTGCAACTTTGCACCTCTTGGTCGCCCCCTTCGCATCTTTACTCCAACAGGTATTTATTCGCAATCAGTTCGCTTCCGGTTGGAATGGGGTTCTCTCTGTTTGCGAACGTCATGAGAGAAAGAGAAGGGATGAATGGGCCGCAGGAATGGACCAGATTGGACAGGATGAGAGCTCCACGGGGAGCTGCTAAAGAAACGTGGTTCGCCGACCCCCATTTTTACTCACGGTTCTAAAAATGATAAAGAGTAATTATTTATTATTTATTCTTTGAAACTGTTCCTTTAAAGGATTGTGACCCATTCAGGAAAAATTTATTTAAGTAATTGCTTGGTCTCTACACTTTTGTTTCATTTTATATGTGTTAGTATGTTTGTTATTTATTATACACAAATATTAATTATGTAATCCATAAAAAGTGGAATTTTTATTGAATATTTTGAATATGCTCATAATTTATTCTACATTATTTGAAAATATTTTAAACAAACGTGCAATTGAAACATTTTTTTCTTTTTTATTACTTAAGGTTACTTAACAAAAAACATATTATTTATTACTTAATTTTTTACATAAAGTAAATAAAAAGAATCTTGGGTTTCCATCATTCTCGATTTGCGCTTTAAACGAGCCAAATTTAGTCATAACATCTCAGAAAATTTAAGTTTGGTGTAAAGGATTTTATATATCTTCTCTCCAATCTCGTACATTTTCAAAGTGTTAATACTGATGACATCATCAATGTAATTTCTACGCAGTGCAATTTAATTTATTTTAGTTTTTGATATGGTAAAACAGAATTATTCAAACTTTGAGTCATATCTACAATTGAAATGATGCATACAATTTAAAAGCATATGAATTATATATGGTATAAAATGTACCATTTTTTTAAAAGAAGATATTTATTTAAGAAATTAAAATTTTACTGTGGAATTCATTTATATCATGTCATTTCCCATTTATTACATGTTATTTTAATGCCTATTATTATTTTCAAAAATTATAAACAAATATTTTTTTAGAGAGACCGCAAAGATAAATATTCACAGAGATATTCAATTTGACCTCCATCGTTACTGGTGTAACTCGGTAATTTTCTAATCTATACAATAAAACATCACAAACTAAACGTTAATCAGTTATCCCTGCTTGTTTTTAATCGGGGAGGTAATTTTGATTTAACTTCTAAAATTATTTAAGAATTCCCTCTTTAAAGGGTCTTTAAACAAGTGGCCATACGATCAATGCCACATTAAAAAAATTATACCTCTCCTTTCCACTCAAAACCAGTTAATATTTTAACGAAAGTCCGCCAAAAGATTTAATTGAAGATATTCTTAAATAATTTAATATTTTTAATTTTTTTTTTGAAAGTTGGAATGTTTTAATCGATTTTTTCCTAACTTCTTGATCTTCCAGGATTTTCCAATTCGGGCACTCTGTTTTGATATTTAAGAACTTAAGTATGTTTAGCTAGACACCAACTGAACTAAATTTTGATATCTTACTTTTTCACTTAAAAGAAAAATTGAGGAAAAAAAGTTTCTTTGTGGTCAGAAAATAGCGTAAACTGTTAATTTAAAATATTTCTATACTTAAGTGTTCTAATAAAAGTATATTTAAAGAACTGCATTAAATTAACTTCCCACCTCTCTAAATACAATATTTTGTCTTTGTTAAGTTGCATTAACTTACTAACAAAGAACTATTTTAAGACTGACATCGTAATTTTAAATAGTTATCAGATGATGAGATCCTTTCTCCTTTAATATGAATGCCTCAGAAAGTAGTCGCAAAACTTTCGATTGAAAATTTAATGTTTCCGTTCATCAAATGCCACGAATTTTGAGAGCAATCGGGCTTCACTTCACTAATCATTTAGTTCCAAAGATTAAATTTTTATATCTCTATCAGAACTCGAGTCCCGTTTCGGGCATGTTTGTTCTTCTGTGTGCTATCTGGGATATGTGTGACTGTGCAACCCTGTAAAAAGGGGCTGTGCAAGCGACTGTGATGAGTGTGTAGCTAAGTCGTACTCTTGGCCCTAGTTGGCGCTACTTGAAAGAAGAGACGTGTATTCTTCGGCTTTAAATCTGCTGGTGTATCAACGTGGCTTGTCCATGGTAAGTGAAATAAGTAACAACAACACATATAAATAAGAATATTTTAATAATATAATAAAAAATACTTAATAGTTAAACTGTCTTCAAATCTATTAGTTAAATTATAGATAATTAAATATATTATCCTGTCTAAGGAGGTAAAAATGTCCATATGTAAAAAGGGCGCTTTTTTCACGTTTGGAAGAATTAATCAAAAATCATTCTGGACCAATGACTAGATAGATTGCACCTTCATCTGTTTTTTTGTGTCATAGTTTCATATTAAAAGCAAAATTTTGATTCATAGCAGCTACTATTATTTAGTTTCAAACATTTTATTACTTTTGTTACTGGCTTTAAATCGATTATCCTCAAAATAACATCATAAATGATATCATCTCCAACGATATTATGAGCGGTGAACCATATTATTCGTGGTCGATAACATAAGTGAAGCTACCCTACTGTTAAAAAAACACGAATTTAATTGCAAAATCAATAATTATATTATGTTTTAGACTATTGATAATTCTAAGGAAGGAGTGGAGCCTATGTAAAAGAAACAAAACCTATGATGGATCTAAATTAAATATTCAATGTAAAGAACAGATTCAAATTTGCCGAACTTAGTTTCCCACCTGCGTACATCACAGCTACGGAGAGAAATTTCAGTATAGTAGTTGGTTCTCTCTTTCTACCTTCAAGGGCATAATAATGGCGTGGGGCTGATCACCCTTTCTCCTTGTGAAGACAGGATAGTAATGAAGGCAATTTCTTGAAAGATGCCCCATAAGATGTTTGTACTGTGGTCGTTGACAGCCATTAGGATTTATCCATAATTATTGCTTTACTGTAGTCGCGGTTCCCAGATTGTTCAATCTGATCAATATACTTTATGGCAGGATACAAAATGAATATTTGCAGTAATATTTGTGAAGTTGATAAATGTAAAGATCGCAAGAAACTAAAAGAAAATTTTTGATTCTTTTAGCTATTTTGTTAAATATAATTTGTACAATTCATAATTTATACTGAGTATGGTGAACGATTCTCGACTACGAGATTACAGGGAACTGTAATGACTGGATAATAAGGTCTCAATGGAAACTCCTTTTAAATTCATTAGATAACTCAGTTGTCGATATTCAATTCCACTGAAGATCCATCATGTATATGGGAATGGTATACATTAAATTCCCCTTCGAACGATCTTTATCCTGAGGTGATGTAGAAATAGGGGGCCAAACTGAATATTCTCACACTTGATTATGATTCAGGAATATGCTACGCCCGGAATAACCATCAAATGACGTCAAAACTGGGCATTCACATTGCAAAAGAAATACAATTAATTGTAAAAGTATGAAATTCCCGTTCGATATCCAGTTCAACGAAGACACACCGTTTATATCGGCAGCGCACTTCGTGGCCAAGCATTTCCGTATTTCTACCAGTTGAGAAGTTTGAAGCTGGATGTCCAAATTTAGTAATTTTGACTTTAGAAACATCTTGTGATTTTAAGTAACCTTTCAATTTCCCAATGTTATACCCTTTTAATACCCTTTCAAAAATGCTAATAATGAATACGTTTTAGATAAATTCAAAAAAAAAAAAATTCTTAAGAAAAATAATTTCTTAATTTAAATTATTTGTTTTTCTTTTATATAGTGATTAGCAAATTTGGACCTTCTGTCAAAAACATTCTTGTTCCACGTTAGACATTTATTTTGAAAAAACAAAACTGAAGGATCACTCCGTGTGGAATTTTCTATTCCTTCGTTTGAGTTTCTGTTTCATAAATAAAGAAACGTTTGAAAAGAAACATGTTCAATTATTGCAGTTCTAAATCTTTATTTCATATCTAACCCCGTTTATATTTTCATCGTCACATAATGGAAGCTATTTATTGTTTGTTATATATCTGAAAACATCGCCAGCGAAAATAAAAATCAAAGGAAATAATTACATTTTATCAAACAGAAAGTAACTTTGTTGCAAATTTTTTTTTAAAAAAAATAAGTAATTTAGAAGAATAATCTGAATAATCACTAGCAGTCAAAACAGTTGCAGAATCTTGCAAATAAAACTTTCACATTTATCAAAATAAACATTTATCCAGAAAAAAGACGTCGATTAATTCAGTGAAATTTCCATGAGTTAGTATATCCCTTTCTATTATTCCCTCAGCTTATTTATTATTTTTGAAATAAAAATAAATAAATAAGCATCAGGGAAGAAGAATGATATGCATTTCATTCATTCATATTCAAAATCAGTTCCAAGAATGACAGGTTAAAATAAACCGACAGATACCTCAAGGTGTTTAACCTCTTATTCCATCTCACCGCATACTGCTGTTTTACTTTTTTTTAACAGCTCTTACATTTAACCTCAATTCAAAAGAAAAAGGTGTCATTCATATATTCTCTTTCCGCCCCCGCGCATGCGTGTTCCCTCCTCAGGTGGAAGCGTGAGAAAATATCCACGATTAAAGTAACTCGAAAGGAAAGATGAAAAAAAGCAGGAAACACACAAAATCACTGTTGCGTGGCCCAAGGACGACGCACTGTGACGTCATCTCAAGATGATGGACTCTTGGGACGGAGGGGGAGGGTGTCTCATCTGAATGACATTTGGCTCCCAACGCGTGCGACCTGGCATCCGGCCTCCAGTATCCCCCCCCCCTTTTAAATTATGAACAATGAACGCGTTCGGCAGATTATTTTATATCTGGATAGCCTTTAACCCCCAATTGAGAAAATGACGAGTCAATTGCCGTTAACATGGCTTTTTAGAATGATATTGAAGAGATTTAACTTTTTGTTACCCAAAAGGACACGACTGATCTATCTGAGTAGATGGAATGATATATTCTTTGATTCTGAGCCTGATGTTTGAAGTTTGTGTGTCTTATGATTTTCTTTAACTGTTTACTCTCTAGTATATGGAGAGAAAGTATTGAAATCGAAAAAAAGGGGATTAAGAAGAAAAGTTCATACTTTGATGAACACATTTCAAATATCTCAGAAATTCGACGGATTGGATGGGATTTTGTGCACCAAACCTCGTTTAGGATGTTTATATGCTATCCAATTTGCACGATAATTGAACAGGCAGAGGAGGAGATGAACAAAATTTGGAGCAGAGCTTTCGAGTGGGCATTAAGATTGTATCGAATGGTTGATAAATCAATTAATGGTTTCACCATACATTCAATCTATTTATTCGCTGATATTTGAATGCAATAATTCCAAATACAACTATTTAGATTGATGAAATTCAATATGACCAAAATTGTATATCAGTATCTAACTGGAACCAATTGGTTCTAAGGATGATGTCTAAAATACAAATTAAATATTTTTTTCATTTTATTTTGAAGCACAAAACGCAATGAAAATACACAAAATACAAGTAGAGATGGGTTACTCTTGATGATCATATCAGTTTCTACTTTTTTATTTCATTATCCCAATACATGACTTCCACTAGGCTTTGCAGTCCCCATCGGTTCTGATATAGAATGAGGAATTATGTTATACAGATATGTCAGAACTTTTACTTTCGTCGACCAAATAGCTAACTACAGAAAAATGGAAGGATTCACATATTTTTGAAACTTCGTGAAAAAGCTTAAAACCTGTGTCTTCACTTCATAATGAAAGAGTTTGGATGATAATTGTGACAAACAGATTCTCAACAAATTACACAAGATTTATCCTTGTTTCAAACAATTAAAACTGATTCACTCAAACGGATATGAAGTCTCATTTTCTGGGTTCACTATGCATTGACGTTTAACGGTAAAACACATCCTAATAGAAAACCCATGTTTTAAGATGGTGGCAGAAGCGTTTCTTACGTGCACCTTTCACTACACGTTTGCCATACTTGGCTTCTTTGTCTTCAAAATCTAACTTCCAACTTTTGCTTGCACACGTATTTAAAGATTTAAAAATGTGTATCACCTGTAGCCAGTTGCTAATTCATCAAAACTCGCTTTCGACGCGTAATGTTTTCTTTAAGTTAACTCGATTTTTAGATTTTTCTAATGTGTATTTTTTTTTTCATGAAAAATTTCATTTCATTTCTCATGTCAGTTGCTGATTAAATATTTCTGTACAAATCAATAAAATAAGCAATATCTTACGAAAATATACTTTTCAATTTCTTTCCCTCTCATTTTAGAAACATCATCAATTGGACACATTTTAGAGATCCAGCTATGAATAACCAAACATTCCTAAAAGATTAATTCGATTTCATGAGATTAATATCACTTTTAAATTCTTGTTGAGATGTAATCCTAATTAAAATTTATTTTTATATTTCTCAAAAAATTATATTTTAGGCATTTGGTCAGCAAAGTTACGTGTTGATTTTGCTTCATAAAGCATAAACTAAACTAAATTGCAACCCTTTCTTAAAAACATAATAATAGTTGTTTTATTTCCTTCAGAAAGTATTCGTCATAACCTCGTATTCTGTAAAAATTCTTTAAAAGTAGCGTTTTGAAAATTAAGAAATATTGTAATTTTAAATTTGTTTCTTGACTTATTTTTCTAAAACTGTGAAAAGAAATAGAATGGATGTTATCCTATTAAAAATGTTTTCGGTCTAACTGAAACAGATTAACTAATTGAAGTTGTTATAGAAAATATCATGCACTTGGACTAAGTGCTGGAAAATTTAAATATTATTTGCTACGTATTTTAGGTGTAAATATATAACAAGATTATAAATTTTATTTTCTTGAATTTACCTTCTTATTTTACATAATGTTCATAAATACCTAAATCAAAGCTAATCACAAAAAACCGGGTTGAAACAAAAGCTTATCCAAGAACAGGAAAAAAAAATATTATGAAGAATGTAAAATTAAAAAAAAAATGGAAAGAAAATATTAGCAATAATCTTCAATTTGATCTGTGAAGGAAGAATATAACGAATCAGCATACAATAATCAACATTTCAGATGACAACTTATTGGCTTTTGCTACTTATTCGTGTGTAGCTATATTTGCACACCAATAAATCAGTCAGTTTAAAAATAATTAAAGATTAATATGAAATCTGCTATGCGTATTTCAATGTCTCATGTCAGAACATCATTTCTTGAACGGCCAAGCACCACGTGCTCGAGCAAGTTAAATTATATTTTTATTCATATTTATTGTTTCATTGAAAGAGTCACTTTAGTATTGTAAACGATCACAAAAACATTATCTCGCATTGATTGTTTAAAAAAAATGTCACATTTCCTATTTATTTCATTTCATATCATATCATCACGTGCTCAAAATGACATTTTTTCTAGGTTTTATTTGCCGAATTCACTAATTTTTTTTTAAAATCAAAACTTCTGTAAATGCAAAGGTAACGCATTATTAAAAGCTGATTTATTGCGATGCTCGTGTAGATAATAAAATCATTACAGATTTACGGATTTTTTTATTTTTTACCTACGGATTATTGTTGACGCATCAAACCTCACTCCCAAAACAACATCATATCTGACTTGATAAAAAAGTTAAACAACTCGGAAAACTTCAAGTTTTGATAAATAATTCATTATAATGTATATTTAAATGTCAATAAATGAAGTTTTATGTAGTTAAATTGATTTGAAATGAAAGTTGCTTTATTTAACTATTTTTGAAATCTTTTAATGCAAAGAAATACGTTTTCTGCTATTTAGCAGGGATGTGACTTCTTTGTTATGTAAACCAAGAGATGTTGTTGGTAATAATAATTTTCAGTTTTCGTGATTTTCATAAAGATGTGAATATAGATTTCTTCATAATGATTCAATTTTGTGAAAGAAATTTAACTTATACGTATTAGTTCCAGTTCTATGGCTTTGATGGTTACCTCTAAATCAGAGTTTGCTAATTTATAATGCATTTTTATACGCTTTAATTTAACTTCACATTTGTTAAACTTCACGTTTTATTTTTGCGAACGTTATAACCGATTTCCTCTTGCACTAGAGTTTTGTGATTTTGCACATTTGAATATTTTTGTGTGCAAGTATTTTAAGAGTATTATTATGAAAATCTAAATTTTTGATTCCATGCGATCGTTGTTCTCTTAGAATGATTTTATAAAAACGATACTTCACAGTATTTAAAACAATCAAATATGAATTAGTGGTAAAAAAGCAAATATTAATTGAAATAAAAATAATTTCTACATTTTTAATGCACTAATTTAATTTATTTAATTTAGTATTTAGATTTAATAACCAATTTCATAATCTAAAAATGTGTCCATAAAATTTTTATTGATATTCAATAAGGAATCTGAAATGTGCTCCAGCAAGTTTCAAGTATTTTATATACATATTTATGTACATATGATGTAAATATGATATTATAAGGGGTACATACAACACATTCTTTATTTCAAACATTTTCAAAAGTTAATCTATTGTGAAAAAGACATAATATGTGCTTTTGACATTCATGTTAATTAGTTTTCTATAAACTGCAGTATGTGTTTTGAAAAATGGTTACAAGTCATTCTAAAAATCTATCTTCAATACAAAATCACTTGAAATTCTCTTTGCGCATACCAGTAAACCAAAAATCTTTAAGGAATTAAAGGACTTTATACAAATTTAGACTTAATGTGTAATTTATTCATCTGTAAATAAATGTATGCTGTGGCTGATACGTGGATATTGAAATCGCATCTGCACTCTGCTTGGGAAGACATTTGAATAATGCCATAAATGTATTTCACATTAAATACTTATTTCTGTGAAATTGACTTTATATTTGCTTGTTATAAGCTATGGTGACTAGATACTGAGACCCACTAAGCTTCGGAATGGAAGAGTTCTACGTTCGAAACACGGATTCAACAAAGATTCGTCTACATTTGTATTTCCCTCTATCTTTTTCAATTTCTACTATGAGCTCAAGCTATCCCTGTGTGTGTGTGTGTGTGTGTGTGTGTGTGTGTGTGTGTGTGTGTGT
>JAOUZG010023330.1:4627439-4651234 GCA_026289955.1 Argiope argentata
CCCCCTTCGATTTCAGTCGTAGCACCCTCTACAGCAACCCCCCCCCCGATGCACCGCCATTTTCAGACATTCAATGCTTACAGACATGTAAGCATTGACTACGCGTAAGGTTGTGCTTAAAAATCGTCTATTTTTGTAAATATTTTTATGGCATGCACAAGATTTAAATCTATCTACTTCAAAAATTCTTTAACATTTTCCCTTCCTTTTCTTAGCGTATTTTTTTTTTCTTTTCCATTAATTCTCGTAAACTAATATTTGTTATGTATAATATTACTTAGTAACTTTATACTTATATTTGTAGGTTACTTATATTTTAACATAATGTTAAAAAAATAAAGGTTTCTATAGTTTTGTAATTTAAATATCAACATTTCACTTTAAAAACTTCGATTTTTACAAGCAAAACTTTTATGTTTTTAACTACACAATCAGTGCAGCCCGAACCTTGCTGATTGCAATAGAGTGACACCTAAAAAACAATTATATTTTTCTTAAGATAAGTTAATAAATAAGGATTTAACTTTTCAACTAAGTCTAGAAACATTTCATTTTTGTGCTGTAATAACAAAAAATGTCTATATGAATATGTCTATATGAATTTGAAATAACCTAAGAAATTGGTATGGAAATGAAGCTTCTGCAGCATTTCAGGGATATGATTCATTTTTAACATAATTCGTTCAATAAATTTTTTAAATATAACTTTATCTATTTATGTACAGTTTTATATCATTTTATTATTTTTGTAAAGTATATCATTTTTTAAAGTTTATAAATATATTTATATTTATTATTAATTTTATTTTTTGCAGTTCAATTATGTAGATACGAAGAAAGAAAACAGTTGTCTGTCTCGATGCTTAAAAGATTTGTACAAGGAAAAGTGTGAAACTAATTTTAAACAAGATGGAAACTTCAAAAGGTAAAAATTATTTGCTTTCCTCTGTACTCTCCTAGTAGTGATTCATTCTTTGCGAATGTATGTATCAGTGCGCCTTCCAGTGATACATTCTTTGCAAATGTATGTATCAATACGCCTTCCTGTGTTTACTAGACAGGCGCAGAGATACATCCTTTGTAAATCCATGTATCAATGCGCTTTAAAGAATGCCTTACTGCGCATACTCCATCACGCAGGGTTTGCCAGAGAGAGCTGTGCAGAGATTAGCAGTAACCGGTTTGGCGATACAAAAGGTAAACAAGTTGGCGACATCCAGACCATCCACGATAAGGTAAGTACCCCCAGAATATTTATAATATTGCAGCCTATTATTGACATTCTGAATATAGAAAATAAATAACTTTTTTTTCCCTTTAGGAAACCACTATATTTTTCAGTTAATAATTGAAACAGAAGTAATATTAACTGAAAAATGTTAACTACTATTAAACTAACATTATACAAATATAGAGAGTTGGAATGTACAGCATGTCATAATTTCAATATAAAGAATAACTATTTTTCAATTAAATATACTTCTTGCAACACAGCCAAATATGTCATTTGAACCAATTAATTCTAAATAATAAGAGTCAATCAAAAAATACATTGTCAATAAAGTTTTATTAGACCGTCAATATGTCAGTTTATCGATAATCTATTGAAATGCAATAAAGTAAGTTTCCTTGTTTGATGATAACGGTGAATTAATGAGCAGAATGCAATCAATTTACTTGCATAGACTGTGGTAGGCACAGGGGAAAAAATACGGACCCCCCCCTATTTAGTGCAATATATCGTATAAAGGAAGGGGTTATATTAAAAAGGTCCCACATGAGCCTTGGAACCCTAATGTTCTATTTCCAGTAGCACCAATGTGTCTCTGTATGAAAATCCTTCCCCCTTTAATAGAGTTTTAATACAGTTTAAGTTCATTCTATTACTAGCAGATACCACCAAATGGGGACAATTATTATTTTGGTCACCCTGTAGTTTAATTACACCAATTTTTTGAAATGTGATATGAAGAATTCATATTAGAAAAGCAAAAATTGGAGCAAATAAATTATAGTTAGGAAAGAATTGATTTTACCTGCTAAATCATGTAGCAGTTATTTTTTTTTTCATGCTTACGAGTATGAATATAATTTCCTGAAAATTCTGTAATTAAATAACAAGCTAATGTTACATTTTGAATGAAGCAATCACACTCGGAAAAATAGAAATATAGTCTAATACCAAATTCTTTTGGTTTGACAGCATAATATAAATAAAAGAACAAATTAATCATTATATGAAATGAAAAAAATTCAAATAATATATAGCACTGTATTACACAATTTTTTGACTAAACTGTACTAAGTTCATGTCTTAACTAGGTAGTTTTTAGAGAAACAAAAAATGGAACATCAATTTTTAGTTTTATACAGCCTCAAAATGTAAATAAATTTGTACATGGTAATTTCTTATATATTGTTGTTCAGTGATATAAAATCATGTTAGCAATGTTTGGGAATAAAGTCTTGTTTCATCATCCTTATGTGAATAAATGAAATACTTATTAATTTATTTGAAAAATCTTGATTGGTTTTATTTGATTTATCCAAGTTTTTCTTGCCTAAAACTTAATGTTTATCTGATTAAAATGATAGTGCAAGTTTACACATTACTAGTTTCTACTATTTTAACAACAAAATAATGTAAAACACAAAGAAATCCTTACCAAATATGAAATCATGATAAGAAAAATTAAATTAAAGTTTACTTGAATCACAAGGAAAACTAAAAGTTAAATTTAGAAGCTAATTGTTTTTTGAGATGTTATCTACTTAAGAGATATTGCTCACTAATGGTAAAATGCTTAATATATAATAAAAAAGCAATATATATGGATGGACAATCTATAATGTATATATTAAAAAACATAATGTAATCAAACATAAACAAAAAAAAATGATTAATAAATGATGAAAGAATACTATGCATTAAAATATATTGTTTTCATATTTTTTGTCTATTCTATCATTTTGTTATGCATTTCATAATATATATGTTCTTGTCGCATTAGGTGACCAGTTTGACTGTATTTGTTTTCAGATAAATTGTTTAGATATAATTTCATATTAATGAGTCTATCAAGTAGTTATAACATTAAAATTGTGTTCATTATCTTACTTAAATATTCTTCATTATTCTGTGTATTGTGACCATAAACTTTTCTAATTGAGACTGTTATTTGACATGTCACTTTGAAAATGTAAATAACCCTTTTGTCTTCTAGATCTTCTAAATTTGAGCTATTGTAACTTCATTTTTTTTTATTTGTTTTACAAATTATTTAGATATTAAGTAGAATACTTCTTACGTGACTTTCAATAATGGATGAAAATCATGCGATTAACTATATGAGGACATAATGAAAACAATTTAGATTTTAGGGTAATAATGTAACCTAATAAATGTAAGAGGAAAATATATTTATTCTATAATTCAATTGATATAAATAAAGAAAATTTCAAACAATGTAAAATTCTTGTTTGTTCTGTGATATTATCGGAAATTATTGTGGAGAAACGACACATTACAGCTTAAAATACTAATTAAAATTTCAAAAAAAAAATTGTTTCAAGGTTGCCATGCCCACCATTCAAGGCTCTTTTACTTTTATTCCTTATTGAAATTCATCAGAAAAATCTATCATGAGTATCATTTATATTTAATATAATAAATTTCTTTTTCAATAATATTTTATTGAATAATTATTTACAGAAAATTTAATGCATTGTTTAATTCATATTTCAACAATAATGTAAATATAAGAATTATAGCATAAATATAAAAATAAGGTATCATTAATTGGTAGTGATTTTGTAAATATCTATTCAGTTTTTAATCATATTTTATCAAAATCTCTTGCTTGCTATTCAAGAACAAATTGTTAAAAGACACGTGTGAATTAGTGTACTAGCAATCATATAAAATATTTTAAGAATAAATTAGTTCCAATTGTCCAAATAATAATTTTATTATGTGAAAGAATTTTTCTTTCCATATTAATGAATATTTATTTTAATTGAAGCTTCATTTAAATATGATAAAACCAAAACAATCATGCAAGTAATATACTAAATGAGTTTTTATATAGATAATGCAAACAAAGATATTACAATAATTCTGTGCATGATGACTTGCAATTCTGTTATTTGGTTAAGTGTTGCAAACTATATTTTGGTTCATATATTATAATTATGCTAAATTAACTAATGAATCTGTATAACTTGCAGATCTCAAGAATTGAGAACTTGGTGATAGCTGAATTATAGTTAATAGATACTTTATAGAAAATTTTAATTTAATAAACATTCAACTTTCTTTATCATCATTATTAAATATAACATAAGAAATGAAATATTTTTTTAACTTCATACACAAATCTTAATTTTCAAGAAAGTTGTTTTTATTCTATTGAATTTAATTTTTTGATCTAATAATTAAAGTAAGCTTTCAGCTTTATTAGAAACAAAACATCTACAAAAACATATAATATATTTCAGGATTTCATAAACTTAATTTGTGTTGACTTTTTGAAGAATTTAACTTTATGTAATAAAATATATTAAAAGAATACAATGAAAATAGTTTCCATTTTTTTATTAGTATTTATACAAAGATATGCACTTTTCTATGAGTAAAAATATATTTCTACAGTTTTTGACACAAAGTTGTAACAAGTCTGAAAAGTCAAGAAAACATAGAAATCATGAATGAAAGTATTTTGGTTAAAACTCATTTTAAATATTTATATACCAGATGAATTTTCTAAGATGGTTAAGAAAATGATATTTTTGTTTTCATTCAGTTTGCTTGAAAATTATAGAGGAAACAAATGTATAAATTGCTGCTAATCATAAAACTTGCAATATACTCTCAGTTAACATAAAAACCATTGAGCATGCTTTGCTATAAATATAAAATAAATATTTATTCACATAAAATATAGGAATGTTGCAGTGATAAAGAATAGAATAAGAATATTGGTATCCTTAGGGCTAAAATCCATTGAATGTTTGTTAAACATTTGTTTTGATAGTAGTTAGCAATTAAAAAACCAACAACTACAATCTTTTATTTATTTACACTATATTAGAAATGTAAAACATTAAATATGGATATTTTTCTGAGCTTCATCAACAGACATTGATATTGCATAATATGAAAGCATTGGACATAGAATATTTTACTAAATCATTTTTACAAATCAAATAAAAATAATGCAAATTGCTCACCAAATATTTTAAAATCAATTATTAATTTTAGAAGGTGGAATTAAAACTAATAAAAGCAATGAATAAAGACATATAATGTGAACAAACTATATACAAAATGCTAAGCTAAATTTGTTTACTTTATAAAGAATAAGGCAATGGATAATATAAAAAAATTAATTTAACTGAAAAACATGACCATATTTGCAGTTTAAGAATAAAAAAATCAATAAAATATGGAAAGATATAAGACTGAATTATTTACCTAAGTAGTTAGAACACTATTATATCTTCTTACTAATCATAAGGTTACTTTTTATATTTAAAAAAAATTTCAGATTCAAACTGCCAATTCTGCAACTACTTTGAAAAAATCAATTTTTGAGCACTTGGTACATTCTAATATAAACCTCCTGAAGCTATGTACAGAATATTGTAATATTTTACATTTTTAAAAAACTTTTTCAAAAGAATTTCTAATTGCATAATTATTTTTAGAAGTTTTACAGCTGAAATTGTCTGAAGGAAAATAAATGTAACCCATATTAAATTCCCTGATAGTGTCTGAAATATGTATATATTTAAGGCATGAGCGCATGATAGTTTTGGGAATTAGATTTAATGCCATAAAATTAGTCAGCTATAAATATATTTAAATTGGAACTGCAGAAAATACAAAATATTACTCCAAAATGTTTAAATTCTCATTAAAACATTATCTACTCCTAACACTAATCAAATAATAGAAAATACTTCTACAGTAAAAATATTTCTACTTCTAGAAGTTTATTCTTTTTAAAATTCTGGATTCTTCAATTTTCTAACGCATTTTAATTAGCTATGATTTAATAATCCAACCTTCAGTAAAATCAAAATTTATTTCACAAAACAAATGTTCTCACATCATAACTTAAAATTAGCAATAGCAGAATAGAATTTAATTATGTTTTCTTAAGAATAGGGAAATTTTTTTTTAAAGAATAGAAATGTTGAGCTTAGAAATTATTAAAAAAATAGACAGTAGTTGTTCTGTGAGTGTGAAGGGAAATATAATCATCAGAAGAATATTTTTCTCTGACAACAAATATATTGTATTCATTCAGCGTTTTAAAAAAAACAGAAACAGTGCAAATTAGATATTAGTGAAAAGTATACAGACAAGAAGTACTTTCAAGATTCATTAATGTCAACCAATTCTGAACCCTCTAAAATTAGTAGTAGAAAACCATTAAAAAGCCACTAAATACATAAAAACCACAAAACTTGTATTAAATATCCATTAAATAAGTAAAATGTTTACTGATTAAATATGTTTTAAGTTCATCTGTCGACACGTGGTTTGGAAAAAGCGACACCATTCTTCCCCAACTCGCCGGGAAAAGTGTTGTGATACAACTCAACACTTAAAAGCCAACGCTTATCCCTGTGGCCCCTCTCAGTCCAATGTTCCTACCTACGAAAAGTACAGTTACTGATGGATTCGTCCATCCCATAGGGATTTACGTTGGGATTGAGACGCTAGTATGTTTTGACTGAAACTTCAATTTGTTTTTGTGTGTGCGCGCTCTCTTGTGTTTAATGTATATTTTGTTCTTAGTATTTGAAACAGGGGATAACAGCCATTGTTGCTATAAATCCGAATACCTTACTTCTTTCAAATTTCTGATGGATATGTTTCATGAATAAGCTACAGTAGTAGAAAATTGCCGGAGAAATAATTCTGGCTTCTTTCGTAATTTTTTGTATGATGTGAAATTTTTTTTTATTTGAAATGCTAAAAACACGGTTCGGATTTTTGATTATCTTTAAAAGATAATATTTCTTTGTTTTACTATTGTACCAGGAATATTCTGTGACTATAAATGTGTATAGATTTGTTATTATTTTTCTTTCCTTTCCTTTTATCTCTGTTCCGTATCGGGTGTAATTGCATTCTTTAATTTCTCTTCTTTTTTCATTGTAATTGCATAATTTTGCTTGGACTTTACCGTATGGAAGAAGTTTAGCATATTTATGGATTTCATTTTTCTTAGTAAACTTAATGGATGTCTTTGCATTAATTAGGATAGATCAATCAGAATTAAACATTGAAGATTATTTAGAAAGAATTATTAATGGGACAGATTGAATATAGTGCCATTTACTTCAGAAAATAAAAATGTCCATGTTAAATTTCATATTAAGGTAGAAAAATAAAATGACAAGTTTTGAAAGGCGAAGAACTCTTTTGTGAATGTCACAATCCGGGGAGAATAAGCAAAAATGCAACTTAATATTTGAAATCCCCTATTTGATATTATAATTCTTTAAAACAGTCTGTTCTGGTATCATATTGCTTGATAGAATAGCTATTTTTCTTTTTATGAAAAGTTATTGATTCAGTGCTCATATTTACATGTATTTTTCTTAAGATTGTTGAGGAATCATTGGTTTAAATTTTTTATTTAGATGTACATAATTGTAACGCTGTGTGAGCTTATTTTAAAAGCTCATTATAATTCCGCAAAATTACTAATTTGTAGAAATAGAAAAAAAGTTATAATAAATATTACATTGCAATCATATGTAGATATTTTAAAAATTCTAGTTTGAATAGACTACTTATAATTCATTATTAATAATTTTCTTTTAATTTTTTTATATTATTTCAAAAAGATTTACTTTCTCATTTCTGTAATTACACTTTTACTTACTTTTCATTTCTGTAATCATGTTTTTAATACATTCTTGTCAATTTAAAGAATTATTCATCTAATTTTTCTAAATTTTTTTTTATTAATTTAATTTTACCTTAAATGGCAGCATCTTAAAATAGTTTTGTTTTATTTAAGCTTATTCAGAAGATAGGAGTGATGTTTAATAAAATAAGAGATTATTAGTACTTTTCCATTGCTGGGTGCTACCACAAAATCGCAAAAGAATTTGGCTGAATTATACATTATTTGGTGATTTTTTTTTTTTTTTTTTTTGCTTTAAAATTGCTGTTAGAAATTTGGCGGGATTCTACATTGCTTTGTGATGTTTCACTGACACCTGGCTAATAGAAGAGTACAGAATTTTAAATTTTTTCATTTTAATTTCTTTTATCTTTGAAAATGAAATAGTTAAAACAAAAAGTACAGAATTTTAAATTTTTTCATTTTAATTTCTTGTATCGTAGAAAACTAAATAGTTAAAACAAAATCAATACATTAAATCTGTCAATGTTTATAAAATTACCAATAATAATAAAATTATTAGATATTTTCTATTTTTCCCATTGAAGAAAAGTTCTCTAAGAAAATTTCTTAGTTTAATTCTGAAAGTTGCTTTTTAATAATATTTATTTTTATTGAAAAACATTAAAATTTTTTAAATAAAGTCTATAACCAAAAATATATGTTTTATCTATATTTTTGCAATATATGCATTATGCATAGATATAAGTGGAAACAGCAATATTTTTCTATTTCTTTTACCAAATAAGTAAATCGATTCTATAATCTGCTGAATTCACATGTGAAAAAAATTTAATCAAGGAAAAAAAAGTTATTATTACTTTTATTTATTAAAGTTGTAACATTTTGCTAATATTAATTATTTTTAATCCTTTATTTAGATTTATGTACTGCAGCTGATATATTAAAGTCAGTATGGAATCAGAATCATTTACTAATGAAAATCATAGAAGAAACTTGGGTATGTTGCACTTCCTCCCCTTTTCCTTTCTTTTCATTTTCTATCATTATAATAATTGTGAAAGCAAAGTCAGTAAAACTTATTACTGTTTTAACCATTACGCTGCGAAAACTCAAACTCGGAAAGGTTACTTTGAATGCGGATATTCAGAGAAGAAAGATAACATATGCTTTCCCCTTCTTTTATTGGCAGTTGTTGAAATTTAGCTCTTCGAATTTGATCACCTGTATTGTTAATTGTTCATTTGTCCTCACTGTCTTAACCAGATTGTTTTTTTTTTTGTGGTTTTACTGTGTCTGACCTCTAGGAAAAGATTTTATTGCAGTTTCTTTTTCCCCTTCTGAAATATTAGTTTAATAATTCTTATGAGAAAGTACTGAATTAAATTTTATGATATTAAATAACTTGTAAATAGGATAAATACAGTATAGTTATTTAGAACATTAAACATTATTATTTTTAACTCTTTATTGTTGCCATTTTTTCAATCATATTTGTAATTAAATAAATTTCTCAAGCCTTATTGAAGCTGTAAATTTAATTCCTATAAAGCTTGAATGCAGCAGTGGGAATTTTATTCATGTTTCTAACTCAATCTTTATGAAATGTAAAGATTTATGCATCAAATAATATTTATATATCCTTTATATACATTTATATACCTTTAGTTTTAAATTTCATTTCTTTGTGCGAAATACAGATAACAATCCTTTGCTATTTTGTAATTTAAATGTATCTACAAAATAGCAGAGAATCCTCTGCTATTTTGCAGATTTGAATTTTTTAATAATATATTGAGCTCATAAAAATAGAATACAATTTTTGTACCTTACATATTTCAGACAATTTTTAATATAAATTACTAGTAATGTTTCTAGTACTAACATATTAAGCCGTCGAACTTTATTGCCAGTGAGTTGCTAAACTGCCAATAATAACAAACAATCACCATTATTTTAAAAATTGTGTAAACCTTAACTGTCGTCTTCCATTTTGTTAGTTTTACTGAAGATCATTAAGCATTTTTTCTGTTTTGATTTTTTGACTCGTTAAAATGATTAAAATTTGCCTGCCAACAAAAAAGGTGCAGTGACTTATTTTCAAAATTATGTAATTATTCCATCTAAAAATATATGTTCGAATAGACATGAGATGAGTTTATGCATAAAAACAGACAAACAATGGTGGTGAAATATTAGAAATGAATTATGAAAAGCATATAGGGACATGGAAAGGCATCTGGTTTCAAGATTCAAGACTTCCTTTTGTCACTGCCCCTTGATTTATTTACAGTTGGAGCAAAAAATTGACTTCCATTGAATGAGGAAGAGAGCAGTTAGGTATGGCAGATACCCCCCCCCCCCCATAGATTGGAACAATTACATGAGAGAAGTATATACATATACTTTACTTCAGCTTCCTATAATAAAAATTAGTGGTCCTAATAAAATCGTGGTTATTGACGAAAGTTTATCTTCAAAGTGAAAAAATACTTTTAGACAAGTTCTTACTCAACAGTTGATTTTCGGAGGGATATGCAAGGCAACCAAAGTTCAGAAACCAGATCAAAGTGCTGCTACGTTAATGACTGAAATAGTAAACTACATTGAAGACGGTTCAATTATACATTCACATTTGAAGTGTGTACAAGTCCGAAGAATTGAAAGCTGCTGAAATCAAAAGTTTCAAGGTGAACCACTGATGTAATTTTATTGACAGTTCTGCAGGTGACATATGCAAAATATTGTAAGACTTTGGAGGTCTGCTTATGCAATAAGAGGCATCATAGTACAAAAAGAGAACATTTAGATTCTTATTTGGCAGAATTTATGTGGCACAGACTTCATAAAGAAGATATGTTTATAGCCATTCTGAAAGGCATCAAAGAGTTCTGGCGACCTAAATAAATTGGCTAAGTATGTATGTACTAAACCATCAATCTTTATCGCTAAATTTGAAGGCACTGCCAATGAGTTGCTAAATTGCCAAGTAAATTGGCTTGAGGTGGTTGGCGACTGTTGGCATATTGATGGTCTAATATGTATATATATCATGTTTCCTTATTCTATTGCCAATTTGTATAATTTATAGTGATTTTTTTCCAGAGAATTTCAATTACTAATAATAGTGTAATATTTTTGAAAAGTACAATCGATTATCTAGATAATCAATAACTGATTTATAATGAAAAAATTTTCCTGCATAAAAATTTACTAATATGTAGGTGGTTACCAGATTTAAGATGGTTTATTTAATCAAAGTAAGATTATATAAGGTTGACTTAGAAATTGATATTTAAGATTTCAGTGCTATAAAATTATGTTGAAAAAGTAATTACCAAAAAAGAAAGAAAAAAAAATTCAAAAATCTTTAATAAATAATGTTAGCATTCTAAATGATCAGCATTTTTATTGACTATAAGTATTTTTGTATGCAGATTATTAAGATTATCTTTCATAAAGTTTTAAAATTAAATCCAGAATTCCTACCTTTTTTATGCAGTTACTTAATTTTATCATTTGAGTAAAAATATTTCTAAAAAAATTTAAGTGTCAAATAACTTTGCAATGAATTGAAATGAAGGATTAAAGATTTTAATATTTCTCTTTTGATGTTTGAATGCCTGAAAAACTAATAATATTTATATTTGATAGATTTTTAAGAGACTCCTTCAATATTTTAAAATTATAACTTTTAATGAATGATTAATTATACATATATAAATCAGCAGTTTTCATAAATCATGAAAAATAATGATGAAACCTACAGCTTGCTTAAAAATCAAAACCCAAATGTATTTTTAGTAGGAATATATTCTTCAAGCATTAAACTTAAAAGCTAAAAAAAAAATGTTAAGTTATCAATTCTTTAATATTGTGTTAGACTAATACATTAGTGACTGGGAAGTATATATGTCCGATGTTCCAGTCATGGAGGGGGAGGCAAGCATGAAAACAAAACAGTGTAGTGTCACTTTTTTAAAAATTTAAGTAACACAACAAAACTTCTTGTATACCAGAAAGTAAAATGTAAAATATAATGAAAGGGCAAAATAATAATAGTAATTAAAACCAATCGGAGGCTCAGTTTAGTTTTTCTGCACTGTGATCAATTGGTACCAAAGATGTAGCAATTTATCTATGGTGCCAATTACCTTCACTACACCATTACATCCTAAATGAAATTTCAGATAATTGTTGATTCAAATATTTATCCTTTGAATATAATTATAAACATATATTATAAAATTACAAAATTTTATTAAGTTGAAAAATTAAGAATATGCAATGTTAAAAAATTAAGTAATGAGGAAAAAGAGTAATATTTTCAATCAAGTACTACTCACAAAAGAAGTTATGCAAACTCATTTCATACCTCTTAGGAGTGTTACTTCAAAAAAAAAAAATGTTGCCAAATCAGGGTTCACAAAACTCATTAGCACCAACAGTGATAAAATTTCTTGACTTTAAGGTGTATAGCACAAAAGGAAAGGGATTTTTATGAGACAATTACGGTTTGCTGGAAAGTTCAGGTGAGGAAACAAAATTCAAACTCGTTGCTGTTGCAGCAGTTGTACCAGCCCGTAAGAAAAGATAAAAAAAGTCCTGATACAGCAGTTATACCACCTATAAGCTAGAGGTTAAGGCTTATCAATGTAGCTAATAAAACTATAAATAAAAAAATATGGTTATTGCATCCACGATGCTTACCAGATGACATAATGGTTTAATATTTTGTTATATTTGTATTCAGTATTTTCTTAGAATAGAGAAAAGCATTAATTTTAAGTATTCACATCTTTTATATGTTGCCTTAGATTGATTTGGTAAAAAAAAACTAAACAATGCTTTCTTGAAAGCTGGTAAATATTAATAGTACTTTTACAAAAGTATTAATTTGATCTGTTACAAATTATGTGTTTTCATTAAATTGAAATAATCAAATAATTATTCTTAGGAGTTCAATAAATTTATGTAATGAGAATTCTTTTTTTATTCTCTTTAGATTTTTTTGCATCAATTTTTCATAAAACTGAATAATTTAAGTGATATATTAATATTGGATATTTTTAGATGCCAATCACCATTTGTCTAGGAAATTTTATAATTTATTACCAAGGAAAAGAAAAGCTGTATTGACTGCCACTCAAGTTATTATTCTTGTTCTTCTTTATGCATCATTGTATGGCATCTTGGGTAGTGATGCATTACCAGGAAGTGAAATATTTGCTTTGTTGCTACTCTCAGTATCAGCTCATATTGTTGGAAAACTTGTCAGTCTAATTAAGTTACCTCCCCTCATAGGTGAAACTCTTTTATAATAATTTGAAATTTTTAACACTTATCAATATAAATTGTTGTTTTGAATAAAATTCCTAAGCATATAAGTTGTTATAATTTTAAAGGCATTTAAGTGATTTTAAAAATAAATGACTTTGCCATGATTGTTTATTTTTGATTTTTAATCTGTTGTTAGATTATTACATCAACTATTTATTGTAAAATTTTTGGGAAGTTGTTTGATTTTTAAAAATAATCTAAGTGAAAGTGTAATCTGTATTTATAGCAGAAATAAATCAAATTTCTGTAAAATAAAATTTGAACAGGTTCATTTATATCTACTTTAGAAAAATAAGCAGATTTTATTTATATTCATTCCTTAGAACACTTTTTACTGCATCTAAAATTATACAAGCTGACCTCTAATTGATTTTAAACTTTAAATATCGTTGTTTGCTATTATTTTTCACTATTTTTATTCCTAAAATAAATATTAACTTTTAAGTTGTAAAACTAATATTTCATAATATATAGTCTTTAATATTTTAAATTCTTTTTCTGTGTATGTTTTATTAACAATTTCAATATTACACTAAACTGTACTAATGAAGTAAAGATACAGTCTTGTCTTTTAATATTTTCTAATTAGTTTTTAAACTAATTAGAAAGCTGTTCAGTTTTCATTAAGCTTACCTAATTTTTAATTTTATATTTTACCTATATTTTTGTTCATTCTACTATTGGCTAAGTATATAAATTTACCTATTTTGTTTTGTAATTGTTTATGTGAAGGTAAATGTGATCATTATTTTGATGATTGCTGACTAATTTTTAATTTTAGACTTTGAATTTGATACAGGAAGAGGAAGACTAGTGCAAATTTACATGAAATTTTTGGAAATTAAATAAATACATAATCATACAATAACATAAACGGAAGGGAAATTGGTTGAAATTCATATAAGCGGATTAGATTTCTGGTGAATTTTTATATTATATAAATAATAATCATGATAAATTTTTACTTTGTTTAGTTTTTATATCAAAACAGGCTTTAAAGATTTCTATCTATTGCATTCATTTTTTAAAAAGTTGTGTTAAAAATTATTTTTCTTGCAAAAAGATTCTGAAATTATGTATTCTAATTTTTTTAACGTTATTGATAAATATCATCCGTGATTTCCTGTGACCACTTAGGATGCTAGTAAATTCAAAAAGAAATAATACCTTATGAATTAAATTTGCTTTAAATTCTGGGAAATTATTATTTAAAAAAATCTTATTTTTTAAAAACTAAAAAAATATCTTTAAACTAATTTTACAATAAGTAATGGAATTTTTTTAAATTTGAAATTTAAAATATAAATAATCATAATTTTTTTCTTAAAATTGTAAATTAAATTTTGATGAATCAATTAAGAAAACAAATATGAAAAAGGCCACCTATAAAGTTATAAAATTTAAAGTCAAAGAGGAAAATTATTTACAAATTATTGATGTTTGAAAATGAATGTATTACATTAATCCATTTTAGTTTCAGGCTTTTTTAAGAATAACTAATATAGATTAAGAATAACTTAATATAGATTCTATGCAACAAAATTTGTCTAATCGTTTGGGAGTGGTTAACATATCCACAATAAATTTCAACACATAAAATTATCACAATTTTGAATTTTTAAAATATATTGTTTTGGCTCATGAATTTATTTTTATTTCATAAATTAAGCTCAAATGTTAAAAGTTTCTTGTTTTCATATAATTTCTTTTCAAAATATTCTGAATTTATAAAGAATATTTAAAACAAAAGGGTTATCTTATCTTCTTTTTTTTTTCTTTATAGGTATGCTGATTGTGGGATTTCTTTTTAGAAATCTTCCATTCATCCCTTATTATCAGGACATCTCGATTCTCTGGGCCACAACATTAAGGTATTACAAAAATATGTGAAAGATAAACATATTTTGATGCCATCTGAAGATGTAGCTTTATTTAGATTGAATATATTTGTTGGTAGTTTTGTCTTTTGTGATTTGCTTAATTTTTTTAATTATTCATTTTTCATTGTTAATTGTGTTAAAAGTTAAGACTTAAAAAAATTATTATTATAAGTTTAATTTAAATATGTTTATACATACTTATGTGCATAAAATGGCTACACACAACTTCAAAAATCATGCGAAAATTGCAGAAAGCCACCATATGACAGCAATAGTATGTCACAATGATGAGTGTAAGAGATTGATGTATAAGGTATACAAGCAAGGAAGTAAAATTGTTTACAGTCACATTATAAGCTTTCCAGGGCAATAATCACATAGTTATGACACAAAGGACACATTTGAATGACTTTTTATGTGGTAGAATTAGTGGCCATCTGGAATGGGTGTGTACCCTGCTGCAAGTATCTGAGGAACTTGGAATTGCCTTGAGTGTCGTCTCCACACTTTGGTAATGATTCCAAAAAGATTATAAAGTGAGTAGACATTACAAAACAGATCGCCTTGGAGTTACATTGCCAAATGTGGACTGATATTTAGCAGTTACTGCCAAAAAAAAAAAAAAAACAGACAGAATGCAACATCAGACCTGTTTTGTCAGTTCTCTTCAGCCACTGTTGCAACAGTTTCAAGGTAGATTGTGTTTAAATGCTTAAGACAGATTAATCTATATTCTTATAGGCTTGTCAGATGTGTTCTACTTACTGCAACTCACTGTTGCTTGTGACTAGCCTGAAGTAGAGAGCATGCACTGTGGACACTACAACAGTTTGCTTGTGTGATGTTTTAAGGTGAGTTCAGGTTTGACTTGCCATCTGATTCTCACAAGACTTTCATATGGATATTGCCAAGTGCCTGTTACCACCAAGACATCATTGAACAATACCATTATGGTGGTACAAAATTGCTTGTTTCTTGAAGAATTGTACTGGGCTCCAGAACTGACCTGCATGTTGAAATTGGAAACATAATGGGCTAAATCTATCATAACATTATTCTGGAACAGTCTGTTTGCTTGTTTTGGAGCACCATGGGTGGAGAATTTGTGATGTTTATGGATGGCAATGCTCATCCTCACTGTGCAAACATTGTAAGCGAATGCTTTCGATTGAAGGATATTATCCCTCTGGACTTACCAACATTCTCACCGGAATTGAATCCAGTAGGACATGCTTGGCCAACAAGTTGCAGCCCGTCAGTCGCCTCCTACATGTCTACTGGAATTTCAGAAAGCATTGTTCAATAAGTGATGTAATATTTCTGAATATCAGATCAATAATTTGATACTCAGCATGCCTAAACTTTGTACAAACTGTACTGCAGTATCTGGGAGACATGCTATGTATTAACCATAATACCAGTCATGTAATGTTGATTTTCGTAAATATATATATATATATATTTCATATTTTGCTATTGGAAGCAATTTTTACTAATGATATCAAACATGTAGTATCTTTTTTGCTTTTTGTTTATAAATAGGCTTTACAAATGTGACATTTATTTTTCTTTTAATTCTTTCTTTTCTTAAACTTTCATTATCCTTAATTTTTAGACGTGAGTGTATATATAATAGCAGATGAGCCTTGCTAATATTAATTAAAACTGAATATTTCCCTTTTAAAAATATACATAGTTTCCAAGCTTTAGTAGAGGACAGTGTAGTAAAGAATGTTGATATATAAACTTTTTTTCCTCTTATTGAAGGTTAGAAATAGAAGCGTCAAATTTGTAATGCATATAAAATTTTGTTTTAAATCTGTCAATACCTCTCTCTCTTTCTATAAGTAGATATGTTGTATTTAGTTTTTTAAAATTAATTTAATTTTGATTTAAATATGTTGCACTCCATAATGATATGAAATATAATGCAGATATTTAAAGTGCAGTTAGAAATTCTTTCTTTCTCTTTCTTTTTTTAAAGAATAGTTATTAATTTAACACATTCATATCAAAGGTTAGATTATTTTAAATCAAAAATTTTCTCTAAATATTTAATTAATAATTGTTCTGGAATTAAATCTTCACATAAGGGTTGTATATTGAAGCTTTACATAAGAAGAAGTGAACTTCTGTCCCATTAAATAATAATACATTTGAAATAAAGATTTGAAGTTGAATTTTTTATTGATATCCTAAAGGAATCCTTGTATTTTTAGAGTATGCATTTAAAATGAGAATGATTAAGAAAACCTGAAGTAAATCTACTGCTCCATATCAATAAGTTAATGACTTTAATTTTATGTTGCTTACAATTTTCTATATATTGATGTGATTATTTTTTTTATAGATCTGCAGCATTTGTTGTTATTCTTTTGAAAGCTGGATTGGGACTAGATGCTGAAAAATTAAAGTCATTGAAATTAATTGTTTTTCAACTGGCATTTTCTCCATGTATTGTGGAAACAATAGCCATTGGAATTTCATCCCACTTTTTGTTAAATCTGCCATGGGCATGGGCTATAATGCTTGGGTAAGTAATAACATCATTTAATAATTCATAAACAAATCTGTTTATCTTTTACTGTTATTTTTATATAATTAAATATTGATTAAGATGTACTTCAGATTATTCTAAGCCTAAAATTTTTATGACCTTTTTTTAATGTTGATTTTTTCTGAAGAAAGCAAATAAATGGAGAAAAATGTTAAATTATTAGATATGAGTTATGACAATAAATGCATTTTGCATGATTTGTTTCAAAATTAGACCACCTGTAAGAAACTTGCTTCAAACTCACTTTAGATAATTTGGCTTTATTGTTCTGTGAAAAATATTCAGCAGTTATTGATGATATGTCATGCTTATATTTTCTGCTCTACTTTATTTCATTATAACACATAGTCTTTTTCAAAAAATGTTTTTTAAAAATCTTAATTCTTATTTTTTTTATTACTTTTTATTTGTTCTTATTTTTTTCTAATGAGGCTATAAAATGATTATTTTTTAAAATAAATAAAATTTGAGTACTTACCCTATGTTTACTAAGTTATACTATATTACCTATATATACTATATTACCCTATATATAGCCAAAATATCAATAAATCATTCAATTAAAATGAATCTGAATTTGTCTATAAAAAGTTAGGACACCTTGACAATTATCACTCCTTTATAAACTGATGTTTTTTAAGTAGTCAACTTGAGAAATAAAAATATGGATGTCTTCATAAAATTTTGATCAAATTTTTGAATGTCATCTTTTTAAGCTAAAGTTTAAAAAACAGTCCATTTCAATTTTTTTGTTAATTTCATTTTTTAATATATAATATGTGTTAATTATATTCAATATATTATTAAAATATTCTGATTTATGTTACAGCCGTTTTGGCCTGGTGGTAAGGTCTCAGCTTCGAAACCAGACGGTTTTGGGTTAAAGACTTGATTCCACCAAAGAGCTGTTGTGTTATAGAGTCCTGTGAATGTTAAATCTGTCCGAGTTGAATGTTGAATGGTTTTGGCTTTGTCATCCGACAGCTATTTAAAATTATGAGGTCCATCCCCAAATTGCCCTAGTGTGGCTTTAAAATGGGATGCTGATATAACTATAATACTGAACAAAAATGGATTTATGGTAGCTATTTTTTAACTATTGCATTTTTCTGCTATTTATAGATTTGTGATTTCTGCTGTTTCACCTGCTGTAGTAGTTCCAGGTCTTTTAAGTTTGCAAGATAGAGCCTTTGGTGTTGTAAAAGGAATTCCAACCCTAGTGATAGCTGCTGCTTCTGTGGATGATATTTTAGCGATTACTGGCTTTACGATAATGTTGAGTATTTCATTATCAACAGGTATAATTTCTTTGTTGTAATGAATACTCTAGTTCTAATATTTGTTTTAGATCTTACAAATAAGAGAAGATGAAAAAGTCATATTTCATATTATTTATTTCTTACTTTTTCTGAATTAATTTCTTTTCTCCAGGTGACAGTTTATGGATTACATTACTAAAAGGTCTTTTGGAACCTATAGGGGGATTACTATTTGGTGTCTTGTTTGGTGCTTTGTTTTGGCTCATACCATGTTCCCAAAGCTCTTCAGTTGGTATAAAATTTATAATTTTTCCACCACCAATTTGTTTTATTAATATATGTTATAATGTAATATGTTCTAGATAATTTTGTTTATTGTAACATTCTGGAAATAAGTATCTTTAATGAAAGTTAAAATTATATGGCTCCATTGGTGGATTTATATAAGCTGTGAGAGATATTTTACTTAACAATTCTCATTTCATCTCGCTTTACCATATCAGATAATTTTGAAACATATTTATTTCTGTTCTCATTCTTACTATGCCTTATACTTTTGTTGGATATACTACATTTAAGCAAGATAAATTTGGTTATAAAATAATATTTTTTATTTGTATATCAAATATATCTTCTGGTGTTTTAATACTTCAATGTTGCTTTTAACTTATAATTAAAAATTCCTAAATATTTTTTAAGATATTATAAATTTGAATATGCACCTTGAATTTATATATGTCTTAAATGTTAATCTACTTATTTCCATTGAAAGTTGCAATATGTAGGTAGGGCTATGACCAAAGCTAATTAGCACTGGGGCAAAATGGCACTCTGCTAATAGCTCTTTTATGGCCATTTACTGATTTTTAAAACCACTAAATGGTAGTAGAAGTGGGGACAGTGAGTATGACTTCATATGCTCAGAAGTTTTTTATCAGTTTCATGTGAATTGCAGACACTAAAGATGAAATTGTTATTTTTTGCTTAAAAAGTAATAATTTACCATTCATTTAATTTTCTTCTGGAGTGTACAATATTAACAACGAAAATTATTATGTGATGCATTTAATATTTTTATGTCCATAAGTATATGACTTTTCATTAATGTAATATCTTTGATAAAAGAAAAGAAAAGAAAAACGGAAGGAAGAAAAAAGAAAAAATGGTATGATAGGGTATGCTGGCACCAGGCTGTGCAATTCACATTTGTACCACCGGGGCAGGGTTGTTTTGAAGGATACTGGCAACAATTTTTTTTAAAAAAAATTATAATTAGAAATAGAAACAGTACAACAAATCAAGCTTCGATTCTCAGGAAGTTATTTTTAAATCAGTAAAAGAGATATTTCATGAAGATTATTATGTTCAAAGGCTGCTAAAAGTAGGGGATACCTTTGCTTTCCATGAAATGCTACTGCCCAAAAGCACCAATAGCTGGGAGTGCCTATTTTCTTCCTGCCAACATGAAACTCTTTCATCTATCAGAAAGAAGCATGTCTTGCAGAATATGTGGAATGAGCCTCAGATGTTCATTTTGATCTTAGTCCAAAAGATGTACGCAAACTTGCCTACTAGTTTGCTTTTTCATTAAAGATGGAAAATCCCATTTTAACACTAAAGCTGTTTGGAGGTAGACCTTGCAATTTTGAACCATGGTCAAATGACAAGAACGACAGCTGAGCTGACACCCCTCTCTTAAAAAATTAAAATTGTTTAAAATTAAACAAGCAAAAAAAAAAAGGAAATGACAAATTTAGAGAAAGAAAATGAAATTGAGGAGACAAATCTTTTATTCTGAATGGTGAAGAATTGTTTCTTGATGAAGATGATTTGATTTCAACTGTGATTTTATTAAAGACTTCGATTATTTGAATTAAGAAAAAAATCCAGAGCTTAATGATTTTATATTAGTGAAACTGTTAATTAGAGTTAAAAAACTTAAATGGCTAAAATTTTGAATCAAAAGAACCCCTAAGTATAGAAGGTGAGTTTCACCAAGAAAAGTTCTAAAACAATAAATGCTTTTAGAATAATGCTGAAATAGCAGTGGTATCAAGGGCTGATTTAAAAATGTTTCTGCTGCCGTTTTTGAACATTAGGGTAGCAAAGTTGTATGAAATTAATTTTGCAATTTGATTTCAATTTGTTGTGTCTTTATTAAATGCTCCTAAATTCGAAAAAGAAAGTTCAATTTTCAGTTTAGTTCAATTATTTAAACTTAAGTTTAATAAAAGTTCTTAGTTTAAACATTTTTTTTAGAAATTTCTTTTTAGAAATATAAGTACAGTATAATTAAGAAAAGTAAAAATGTCAACCTGCCGCACATATGCTGCCAATGTACTCTGAACCCAGGGAATGTTGACACTAATCTAGTTATCCTATTCATCTTGATGTTGCTAACTTATTTTTTAATTGAATTGTTATTTATTTTATTTTATACTAATAAAAGGATATAAGAATATGCAATGCATATCAAGTTTTTAATCATTACTAAAAAAATTACATTCAAAATTGGTGTCAACATGTCCCATACTGCTTTATTTTGTTTTTGTTTTGAGAGGGGAGAGGATTATAAATAGTTTCACTCATATTATCTTTTATTCATTTCTGGCCTTTTAATGATATATATGAAAAGCATTCTTCAAGTCATTTAAAATTCTAAAAATTTTATTTTGATAAATTCAAATAAACAGTCAAGAAAACCAATGTCTGACTAAAATTATTTTATGCTTAATTTTTATTTTATTGAAATATTGTTTGAAAATATAAACTATCATCCTTTTTTCCAGTCAACACAAACTTTTTATCATGTTGTATTGCTATGCTTGGGAGGATTTGCAGGCATGTTTTTGAGCAAAAGATTAGGAATAGCTGGGGCTGGTCCTATGGCTTGTTTGGTAATGGCTTTTGTTGCTTCATTCGGATGGAAAAAGGATCTACGACATCTTGTAAATATTACTTTTTACATTTTGTGTTTAAAAATAAAGTTAATGAAATATCAAAGTCTTAATAATTTAATAAGCTGATATAGATTTCAGTGAAATTGCTAGTATTATTTTCTTTTAGTGGTTGATACAAAATCAAATCAAATGAGAAAACTTATTTAATAAGCCTTATTAATAAGCTTATTTAATAATTTTATAATTTTAATTTTTTCTGAATGACCTATCAATCCCTAATGCTCAAAATAATTATGAATTTGTCATTTCTTTAGATGTAATTGCATTTATATCTTATATTGGATTTTTGGAACAGTGGAATTTTAGTGCTTTGTAATTTTTATGAATTTTTCTTTTGGGGATTTTTTATCACTTTTTATAAACCCCTTTATATATATATATATATATATATATATATATATATATAATATGAAATTTTAGTGGATATGATTTTCTTGTTTTATAAAATTCCTGCTTCAAGTGTATTTTTTACTATAGTTAATATTTTTAAAAAAATGATTACATTTTATAGAAATTAGCCTTTTTATTTCAGAATAGGAGATTATTTTCTTCCCTTGATGAAATAGTATCCTAGATTTAAGAAGACTCAATCTTATCATAAATATGCTTTATAGATGCTGGTGAAAAATTAAATAAAGTATCTATTTAGTATATTGTTTGCATCAAATTATTTAACTACAGAAAACATTCATTTAACCTATTCAAGAATATTAATATGTGTATTAGTTTAGAATTTATTTTAATAAAAATTTTGATTAAAAAAAGTATTAAATTTATTTTATAAAAGTTTAGCAGAATAAGTTCAATAAATATCAAACTACTGAATTATTACTGGTGAAAATAATATAAAATAATGAAAAAAATATATGTACACATTGGAACTTAGATCGTTTATCTGATTTTAACTAAAAAAATAAGCTAAATGCTAATTGGGAAAATATAATTTTGATTTTAATTAAAACATTGGTTTGATGATTTAGCATTGTATTTAGAAAATCATCTAAAAAATAGTTGTTTTATAAATAAATTTTTAATAATCATTTAAGATATTAAATTATTAATAGAATTGATTTTAAATTGATTGTAAAAAATAAATCATAATCTTCAAATTACTAAAGATGTAAGTGTTAGAAATAAAAACGTATATATTAAAAAAAGCCCTTTTTCAAAATTCTTTTTTTAATATTCAAGACATAAAACAATACTAAATGTAGTTATTTTTCTTTTTCTAATTTATGACTGAATTTACAAAAGATGTGTGTAAACAACGTATTTGGTAAAATATATAGCTTTCAATTAATGCTAATCTTTTAAAAATAGTAATAAAATGTTCAAAATAATTTTATGCTTAATATTTTTGAATTATAATTTATTGCTATTTGTAGCAAAAATCATCTCTCAGTACAAATCTGCAGTTTTGAATCAAATATTATAATTTAAACTGCTCATTAAAAGCAAAAGTTTTAAATCTTGGATTGCAACTAAATGTTGCATAATAAAAACCTTATTACAAAGGGTTAATTTTTGAAATTATTATGTTTTTATTTAAAATTCTTAAACAATATGCATCAAATGTTTCTTTTTGTCTAATGTTCTTCATGTTGTTACAATCATTAGGAGGAGATTGAAAAAATAATTAGTGTTATATGGGTCATATTACAACCATTCCTCTTCAGTCTAATTGGCACAGAGGTGTCTGTACAAAATTTGCAGTCAAATCTAGGTATGATTTTTCTGGAAATATGATAAAATCTTTTAATAAAAGCATTTTTACATTATATATTATTTTGGATTAATTTTTTTATACACAGTTTCTTATATTTACTATCAACAATTGTTTCCACAATGTTATAATGTATGCTTTGTTTTAATTACTTTCTTCATTTGTCTTTGATTACCTTTTAAAAATTTAA
>JAOUZG010023330.1:4659816-4677438 GCA_026289955.1 Argiope argentata
TTTGCTGCTCTCTTAAATTTTCATATATTTTTACTTTTAAAATCTGATTTTTATTTGTGATATATATATATATTTGTTTTTATTTATTATATTTAATTTAAGCTTTAAGATTAAGGAATGCTATAATAATTTTATTGTAGTTTTTTTCCCCTTTGAATTTTTTACTGTGTTCTACAACACAATAAAAAATTCAAAGGGAGAATATTTTTCCTATAAACCAAATAACTTTATTTGTGAAATCCTCCTTTGTATTATTTTTCAGTTATTTAGAAATGAGTTTATAATTGATACATTCATATTTTTTTTACACAAATGAATTTGATTTTTTATTGCTGAATATAATCTCAATACATTATACATTCATTCAATCTAATTGACAAAACTAAGAAGATAATCCTTTTTGTTTTGAATGATATAGAGTTAGAAATAAAAAACACATACACACACATTTTAAAAGAATTGAAATTGAGTGCAGAAATGTCTCTCAGCTCTCTTGAATTGAAAAAAGAATTCTTTACTTTTTCAGTGATCATGATTAAAATGCTTTTTAATATATTTTTATTAAAATGCTGCACAAAAATGAATTAATTTTTAGTTAAATATTCCTAGCTGTTACTTATTGTATGAATTGCATATTTATTTATTTCATTAACTTTTATGTCATACCTGTTTTATTTTATGTATTGCACTGTTTTAGAATAAGTTTTCCTACAATCATTCATATATATATATAAACAATAATATTTATCATTTTATTGCTATATTTTCTGTGATTAAATTACATCTTCCACATCTTGAGAGTTTCTTTCAATTCAGTTAAGAATGTATGGAAAATTTGAGGTGTTTTTGAATGTAACTGGATTTTTCGCTTCCAGTAATCATCAAGGAGAAGATAAGTGATATTTTTTAATGAATGGTTAGGAGTATTGTTCTTTAAATCTTTCAAAAATGATGTGAATATATTGTTATATACATTTTACTACTGGCATTTGTCATGAAATAAAATATGAAACAATTTAATATTATTTCAATTCAAATTGTACAAAATTATTAATTTTTTTTCAAAAAAAGGCAGAGATATTTAGCTTCAGAGTTAGAAACATATCTCTAAGAGCAATAAGATAACAAACACTCTTGCATTATTTATTTTTCTCTTTTACATATTTGATTGTGATTATAATTTACATAATTGTGTTACATAGTTTATTTTGGCTTATTTTGAATTATTTTTGTAGTATTATTTTTAAAAAGATGTGTAGTATAACTTAAAAGTGTAATCTATCAGTATTATGGTGATGTGGCAAATCTATTATCCATATTTTTAGAATTTTTCAGTTAATGTTAATAGCTTTAAAATTTCTTTTTTATTGTTAATGAATCTCAGTAAGAACAATGTCTTGTTACAATACATTTTAGTTTTATATGTTATGTTTATTATAATGTATGGGCATAAATTGCGGTGATCTTTTGTTTAGGAATTCTGTATTTCAGATATATTATTATAGTGTTTACCTGCATATTACTTACATGCATACTACATATATATACATGCATATTATGTAATTATAATTGAGGTCATCCTGTAACACTTTCAAACATTAATTTAATTGTTAGATGTGTTGAGTTAAATTCTTCTCTTCTTGAAAAAGAAGAGGTACTTAATATTTTTTAAGTATTTAATTATTATTATGCGATACAAATTTCTTTTTTAACACATTAATGCTTTAGCCGTTTTTAATTTGTTTTTCTGTGAGGCAACGCTTAAATTAATGCCTGATAAGGCAATCTAGTGCAGGCCACCAGTGGCCCGCGCTGGCGTTAACATGTTAAAGCTATATAGATTTTTTTTTCCATTTATTTGAAAATGCATTAAATGTTTATTACACTTTGTTGCATGAAATAAATATTTTTAAAAATAGAGTTGTGTTTTTTATTTTATACAGAAATTCTTAATTATCAATACACAATAAACTTTTAATTTAGATGATACAATTTCAAATTGAATTAAGATTGAAACTTTTTATAATTGAACTTATTATTTAGTAACTACTGTTAGGAATTGTGTGATATTTCTAAAAATAAATTTTCATTCTCTTTACAGCTGATTAATGTTTTGCAAATTTTTAACATTTATCTGTATTAATTGCATTTATAACAATTTAATGAAATAAATATTTTAATTGTCCATTTTAAAGTTATTTGATGTTTTATTATTAAGAGTGCCGTATACAGAAAAAAAAACTCGATGTCGACGAAAGCGCCTCCTATCGGTGGGGGTGATAGGGCGGTGACTAAGCTAACGAAAGAAGCTTAAAAGGTTTGATTGACAAGCCGAATAACACCCAACCAGAAAAGAGTTTCTGGTCCCCAGGAGATACTGCTGTGTGGAAGTGCTACATTCAGAAGGTCATTTGACCCACCCCCAATAAAACTTGCCCTTTCTCCTTGTAGATGCTTCTCGGAAACTGACGCCGTTTTGGGGGACATCACCCACCCCCCACTCACACAAACCAAACTTGTTTGGAAAAGATACTTTTTGAGCTAGATATTTTAGTTTTTCTCTGCTTGCACAGAAAATCGTACTGAGGGCAGCGGGAATGTTAGAAGGAAACTTAGAACATAGAATTCATCACTGATTAATTATTGAAGCACTTCGATTTGGGGCATTTGATTAATTTTCATATTTCTGTTAATATCGTAGAATCCTGTAATTAAGAAGGAGTAATTAAATAATTTAATTATTTATAGAATTTTATTTGACACGACTTTATTTTTAACACTTATTACGTTTATTAATTTTTCAATCCAGGAGAATGGGCAAGATCTACTTGTATGAAAATGTAAGACATCGGACTCATTTCCGAAGAATGGGTTCAATCCTTTATCTCAATAGTTTTATTACTAACAGTGAATTTTAATAAAATGTTCCTTTTTTAGTTTTTTAAATAAATTATTTATTTAAAATATATATTGAATTGTCTTAAATGAGAAAGGAAATGAAAAAAAAAATTAAGTTGTATTTTTCAACTTGTGCAACATTGCCTGGTGTTTCTGTGTAGCTGGGATGCTCCATATTTCTGCCTGATTTTCGCAAAAAAGAAAATATCCTAAATTTTAATTAAATGGCACATTTGTACCACATTAAAAAGAAAAGATAAATGTATTTAATTTGGAAATAACGTTAGGATGAATTCTATTCATCAGGTTTCCTAAACGTGGGATATAGCCAACTTAATACAATTTACATAAATTGGAGGGAAAAATAATGAATTAAATTGTAAAATGCACATATTGGATTGAATGACTCCTGGTTTTGAAAATTTTTAAACCATTAATTGTGTGATTATTTCTAAATTTATTTTGTTTTAATTATTTATTGGATTTTGAAAGTACAACCATTCATCTGATTAGCCAGGATTTGTTGATATATTTTGTATCAGAATCTGGAATATTTGAGACTGAAAATTCGTCTAATATTTTTTTACTTATAAATAAAAAAATAATATGGAAAAAATAAAAAGAAGTTAGAGATTTTTCAAAAAATGAATCTAATTTCTAAAGAATTTGTTTCAATAAAATATGGTTAATATGGTCAATAACATTAAACACAAAGAAAAAGAAAAAAAGAGAGTAAATAACTGCAAAGCTTTCTCTCTCTGACATTCATCATGAATCAAGGCTGTTCCGGATTTCTGGAAGTTTGTCAGCAATTTTGTTTATTTGTATTTGTAACTAAAGGTTTTTAAAAAGTTGTGCGAGATTCAATTAAATAATTTGGTAGGAATATTGCTTCGTACGAAATAGAAATTATGATTACTCCTATGTCACCAGGAATTGATAAACAAATAGTTGTAAATTATATTGTTACACAAATGCTTACATATAAAAAAGTATTATTTTTTTTTTGTCATATAAGAAAACGTTGTCATAAAAGCAGTGACTAACTTAGTTTTAGTTAATTTTTATAATTTAGATTTATGGTTGCTAAAATTTACTTGTTCTTGATTGCTTACTCACACGAGTATATTTAACTTCAAATTCTATGAAACATTCAACATTTAATACTTTTCTAAAAACCGTATACCATTCCGCATTTTGTGCAATGCATCTCTTTTAATTTTCAACATTCTCAACTGAAATAGGAACTTGAAAAACGAAAGTGTTTAAACTTCAACTAATACATAAACTTTCTCATTCAGTATTATTTATACGCAGTACAGATAATATTCTAATCTAATATTAATTAATTTTACTAACATTGAGCCTTATACCTCCAATAATTTATTACATTAAAGAATAACAAGATTTTAAAACTTTATAAAATTTACAATGCTATAACTTGACGAAACTATTAACAGCACAAAGCAAAAAAACCCTATCTTTTTAATGATAACTCAGTTTTCTTCATCAATATTTTAAAGGAAACATTTTTGATTTCCAATCAACTGAATCATTCACTAAAACTGAATAATTTATGAATTTTGAATATCGTTCTTCTGCAAAAACTGACGATTTTAGACCACTTCATAGACGGTCTCAAAGAAGATACGCTACCAGGATTCCTCGACGATGATTGGATTGATTATTGATTATGGAAATATTGATTGATCTAATATTGATATGTAAAAACTAACAGATTTGATAGCAGAAGACAGGAAGTTTATTTATTTAAAACTCGAAGTATAAAGAGTATTTTTCAGAATATGATTCCTTAGGACAAAAGGACTGTGTAAAATGTAAACTTCATATTTTTTTTATAAGAACATTTATTGACTGAAGTCATATAAAATATTTATATTTGCATCATTTAAATGTTTTGAAAGTAAAATTAAAAATTGAATTTCACGAAAAATCTGTGAAATTTCTGTTGAATAATTCTTTAAGATGTTATGAAAATTACAAAAGATTTAAATGAAATCTGCTATGCATATTTCAATGTATCGTGTCAGAACATAATTTCTTGAGCGGCCAAGCACCACGTGCTCTTTCAATTTAAATTATATTTTTATTCATTTTAATGGTTTCGTTGAATGAGTTCCTTTAGTATTACAAACGATTCAAAAAAACTTTTTCTCGCTTTTATTGTTTAAAAAAATATAATTTCCTATTCATTACATTTCATATAATCACGTGCTCAAAATTACGTTATTCTAGGTTTTATTGGCTGTAGTCATTAATTTATTTTTTTTTTAAATTAGAGCTTTTGTAAATGCTATGGCAACGCATTATTCAAAGCTGATTTTTCGATATGCTCGTGCGGATAATAAAATTTAAAATGTTTATTTTTCACCTACGGATTTTTGTTGACACCAGAAAACCTCATTCCCAAAATATGTTCTGACATGATAATAGTTATTCTGCAATTTACATACAATCTCATTACTGAACGACTCTGCTTTCAATTTTCATATTTAAAAAAAAAGATGTACTTGATTTCAAGAAAAAACGTTTATATTAATTACAATTTAACCTCTCCACTCTAATTTATCGTGTAAATTTTATGCACTCTGACAGAAAATTAGTAAGAGATAAGTAATCTAATGAACAGAACTGTTTAAGGCCTACATAATAATATGACACAATTAAATAGCTATCAAAAACTGAAGATTTGATAGCTAAATATTTTTCAAAAAAGGCTATTTAGAAACCAAGTTATCTTTACTTATAATAAAGCACAATGTGTGTGTGTGTGTGTTGGCGATGTACAGGCCAGACCGTTCGACCTACAGCTACCAAATTTGGTATATGTATACCTTGGGTGCCGGGAATGTGCACCTCGGAGCCCTTTTTTTGAATTTCTAATTAAAAAATAAACCACATTTTAACGTTTTTTCGCTATAACTTCCGAAAATATTACAGCACAAAATTGATTTTTGCATCAAGTTAAAGCGCAAAAAATTAGCTTTACAATGATACTAATGTTTTGACCTATGAATTAAAACTCTATTTTTAATGAATTTTTAAACATTTAATTTAATCGTTTTTTTTTTCAACAATTTATTTCTCAAAAAAAAAAAAAATCTTCTCGAGGATATCAAAAAAAAAAAAATCAGCTTTTAATAAAATGTTGCCATCACATTTTCAGAATTTCTGATTTTAAAAAAAGCTAATTACTACCAAAATTAAAACAGAAAAATACAATTTTCATTGCGTGATTATATGAAATGAATTAAATAGGAAATGTGATATTTTTTAAACAATAAATGCAAGTGAAAATCGTTTGCAATATCAAATTTAATAATTCAATTAAAGAATTAAAATAAATAAAAATACAAAATAAAAATATATTACAAAAGTGCGACAGTTAAAACTGAAAAAGAATTTTTAGAAAAGCACCAAACGATAATCTTCTGAGAGCGAGATTAATTATTTAAAAGCAAGAAATCTTAAATGAACTTTTAAAATGACGTCATTTCAAAGAAACGAAGAACAAAAAGCAATGTGAAGAAGATAATTTGTGCAAATCAAAGAATTCACCTTCGTGATTGTAATTTTTCTCCGCATTTTAATGAAGGATGCGAAATAAAAACGCATCTTCTTCCAAACAAGCATACGTAAAAATTAACAATGCAAAATTTGTAAAAGCATATAAAACTATTTTTACCCGCATATTTCAGAGACATCAAAACTTTCTACCAAAACAATATCGTGTTCTCTCACGAGAAAAAATAAATCAAATATCATTCCAAATTAAACATATAAAAATGTCATTTTCGGCACGTGTCTGTATAAAATGAAATAAATATGAAACATGATAAGTTTGGAAAATAAATGGATGGAAACGTTTTCTATGATATTTTACTATACACATATTATCAATCCAATTAAACAATTTTATTTAAGGCAAATATGGCTTAACATCTACAAGGCATCTTCTGTAATCGGAGACCAACATCTAATTTCTTAATTTTTGGGGGAGAGATATAAATAATCTCTTAGCAATTGTTCCAAGTGAAATATATAATTATAGATTTAGGGAAAAAATGCTGAAGAATTAAATTTTTAAATACATCATCTGCTCTGTGAATCATATTTAACAAAATATTCTTGAGACAATAAGTCCTTAAATAATAATAAATTCTTGAGACAAAAGTCCTTAATTAAATAAGTCCTTAAATAAAATCCAATCAATTAAATCAATCATCAAAGCTGATCGATCTATGAAAATTTCAATATAACTATTACGGTAAAAACTGGCGATTTTAGATCACTTTATCAAGATCTCAAAGAAGCCAATCAAGGTTACTCTAGAATAATTGGTCTAGATTATGATAATGATGATTGTTCTAAACTTGCAAGATTCAGAACTGAATAAATCAGCCAGATTTGAAGAAGATAGAAATGCTTATTTATTTATTTAGAAGTTGAAATATTAAGAATATTTTACAAATATGAATCTATAAGACCAAAGGAATTTAAACCATAATTTTTTGAAATATATTTATATACCTAAAAAAATATTATTGAGAGCATTTATATACATCTAAAAATAAAATTAAAAACTGAAGGTTTCAATTAACCTGTGAAATCTTTGCTGAATAATTCTTTGAGATCTTATAAATTATAAAAAAAAAATTATAATGTTTCAATTTTTGTATTGAACATAAAACTTCAATGTCGACTATTTTGCTTTCAGTTCTTAGTTTTATTTAAAGACATGCTTAGATTGAGTAAAGAGGTCTTTATATTAATTGAAGTTTCATCATTTTCAATTTAATTTAAAAGTGAATTTTACGTGCACTGATAGAAAATCAGAGAGAGATGCGGAGTTCAAAGATAGGACTGCTTAAGGCCTCCATAATAGTATAATTGGATTATATGAGTATCGAAATTTAAAGTTTAAAAATATTTAGCTGAAAAACTTATTATAAGACCAAGTTTTATAAAAATTGATTTAACCCTTTAGTCGGCATTAATATCGGCGAACCGACTGGTCGCCAAAGGCGGCTAGTATAAAATATGTAAAGCTTTAGATATTTTTTCTACTATTGAACCAGCTGATCGTCAAAGGCAACTTTTTAATAAAGATATTGCTTACTTAACTATTGTAATATATATACACATATATACATTTTTTACTCTTTTATGACTATAGATATCAATGATTCTGAAGAAAACCCATTCAGAAACTTGAGAATATTCAAGTATTAGTAAAAAATAAAAATATATATAAATGTTCTTATATCTTACTTTCTTTAAATGAATTATTACCGCTAATTGTTTTTTTCTGATAAAAGCAATCTTATTTTTCAATTTATAATAAAATTAACCATTATTTATTGCAAGATATATGAATAAGATAAATAAACACAAGATCATAAACAAAAGATCAAATAAATAAAATTTTTACAAAAAAAGAATGCAGACAAAATAGCATTGATTTATGAATTGTATGTATAAAAGTACAGTTATAAAAATATCCAGAGAAAAAAAAGCATTGAAAGCATTAGTGCTATCTTCTTTTTTTTCCATTAATTTTTTTTTCTTTTGATCCTGTATAATCGCAAAAGGATCCGAAGTTTCATTCATTCGAGATATCTGAGATCAACGAATTTTGGCAATAAACAGTCAAATTAAAAGAATCTTAATTATTTTTTCATTGCCAAAATTTTGGATTTCTGAATAATTTTTTCTGTTTTCTGCCGTCGACTTTGAAAATGAAAGTTTTTTTTGTGTGTGTATGTGTGTGTTATATGCAGCTGGACCTGCACTTGAAAATAATATTTATGATTTTTATTAATGGTTGTTTTTCATCTTTGCTTATTTTCCAAAATAAATTTTTTTAAAAAACTTTTATTACTTTATCCGGAGTAATATTTGCTGTGCATTTTACTTCTGAAATTCTATCACTACCAATTAGAAAATGCTGCTAAATATGCAAAATTCAAATTCCTTTACAAAAGTTTACTAATTTTATTTTCAGGGTTGCGGTAGTATTCGCTGAAACGAGTGCAGATTGTGAAGGGGCAGATAACCACAGCTGTGATGGTAAACAAAACAAAAACGAAAAGCAGAAAGAAAATGCTTAGGGGGAAATTTGAAGACGGAGTGAAGACCAGATAATAAAAGTAACAATCCATCACGTGGTAAAAGGAGGGTTTAGTGTGTATTCCTCCGCGAAAGGGAGGAGTTAAAGGAACTTTAGGGGGGAGTTCAAATTATTCTTCCAAGTTTAAGTATAAAATGTTGTTTTTACACATTCTCCTAATTTCGTTTTTAAAAAAAATTATATGTATCGGAAAGAAGGTACCAAAAAGAATGTATTTCAGTTGCTAGTTTTATTTTATTTATGACAGATTTTTTTAAAAAATCGCTTAAATGGCGCCCTTGACATTTTTCAATTTTTATTAAATATTTAAAAATATTTTGACACGCACGAAAAAAAAATCCTTCGGGAGAAACCTGTGTTTTTATTCCCTCTTGCGATGGCAGAATGACTTCATAATAAAGACGCCGTAATAGCAAACGAAACACGGGACAATATTTTCCCATAGGATAACATTACGTTTGAAAATTGTAGGTGGCGTGTATACGGCACTCTTAACTATTAAATCATATGAATTTAATAAAAATGTCTCTTTTAAATATTAATATGTGTTGTTAAATTATATAAGTTGATAAATGTTTTTAGAAATTAAAGGCTCAGATATATCAAAAATATTTTCCTTTTATAATATTCATCTCACATTTTTTTTTTTTTTTTGGTTTGTTTGTGTGTGTGATTAACAAAAGTTTTTTAGTCAATTTTCAATTTGATATTCCTTTAAACATTTTTGTCCTTAATAACAGTAAAATAGTGCAATCAACATTTGTTGGATTATTAGGAAACATATTATATATTTAAAAAAAGTATTTTTAATGATTTAAATTGCATTAATCAGCTTACATTGCATGTTAATCATTAAAAAAATTACATGACTTTATGATTACTTATAGGAGAAAGAATTAGTATAAAATATTCAATATCAACCATTTTAGTCATATTATATTATATATATATATTTAGAGTTTCGTGTTTTTAACACAACATATTTTGTCTATGCCATTTTATTACAATTGAGAAATTATTTATATGATCACACTTGAATTAAAATTTAGGTTTTTCACACCATGTATTAGAACTTTCACTTCATAAAAAGTGCATGAGCATTTCTGCAGTATCCAATGAGCTTCAAATTGTATTCTTTTCTTTCTCACCCTTATTAATTCATTAAAAAGGGTAGACTAATAGCTATAAAGATTTTTAATATGAACTAGCATTTATCATTCGAATTTTTTTTAAAAAACCTACTTTACAAGAAAGATATATGTATATATATTTGTCATGAAATGTGTTTATGAATAAAGGTGTCTTTATTAATTATTTAAAATAAATACCAAAAAAATATTTTAAAAATTTGTAGAAATGAGTTACTTATCCAAAAAATGAAGGAAGGGGAAAGGCTTTAAAAGAATAGGAATTTTAACCAAACATCTTTGAATGTACTTATTATTAAAAACTGGTCATTATATTTTACTTATTATGTTGAAGAAAAATAATCTGAATTATACATTAAATATTTCTTAACTATGTTTTCAATTTATTTTTAAAGAACAAATGTTTAATGAAAGATATAATATACAGTAAAATACATTATAAACTTTTTAGTATAATAATTTATTTTCATCCCCAAAAAAAATGATAGAATTTTTTTAAAAAATTAACTTTATTAAAAGAATAACTGAATCTAGATATTGGTTCATTGAAATACTAGTGCCATCCATATAACGCGGCCTTCCTGAGCAGTTCTTCCAGTATTATTCAGATTCGAAAAATTAGCTCATTTAATGGATAGCATTAAAAAAAAAAGCTGTTCTGAAGTGGAAAAATTTGCTGACTAGCGATTGGCAATACTTTGAAAAAATAAAGTAAACATTGCACATAATTTTTCAGAATAAAACCTTGAGAGTATATAAAAATTATTTAAAATTTATTCATAGTCCTAGATTCGAAATCTAAGAGAATTGGAAAATTGCATCCTATGTTGACCATTTCACTATGACACTTTTTTAAAATTGGATTACATCTTCTGTTTTGGGAATATTTTAGCTTTTCGGCTGGACTATGAACACAAATACTTGAGAAGTTAATGAATTTTATATTCATTTTGCATTGAATTATGGTGGCTTTCAATCACTTAACTTTAAAAGTTTTATAAGAGAAAAATGAACAATTCATTTAATAAGTAGTATGGTTTTATTTGTTATAAGTGTTTAAAAAAATTTCGCTCTGTTTTGTTTTTAAATTTGAATTATTTTTAAAAGAATTTGTTCTTTGTATTAATGTGGAAGCATTGCGGTGTAAAAATAAAAATTTTCTTTCTTAGCATATTAGGTTTCATGCTTGACTGGCATAACCCCCCACCCCCAGTTTTTGAAGGTTATGGCTAAAATTAAACTGACGATATCCAGTGATTCTTCTCCGTTTCACACGAACGGTTCCATATATTTGTTGGTTTAGCTATAGAACTGGGATTTAAATAAATAAATAAATTTCCGGTTTCAGAAAAAAAGAATAAATTGAAATTTTACCAATTGACGGAGAGCTATACCGCATATTAATGGGTAACTTATATTATTGCAGCATAAAGTCTATATGTATGTTTCGAAGAAATATTCGAGCCAAGAAAATAATAATCGAGCTTCGCTCTACGATCTCTCCAAACGGCTTAACTGACTCTCGCTTTAGCTGCTGACTCACTACCACGCACTGACTACTCCACACACTATATGTCGCTGTTTATAGAGTAGACAACAGGACTCGGCACATACAGCTGTTCAGCACTCGCTTGAACTGCACACAACGCTGGCACTCCGCCGTTGCTTCTCGAGGACTCGTCACTTGTCTTCTACTCCAACTCCGTTTCCGGCTCGATACAATTCATCCCACACCATTCAATTCAAATCACCTTCAGCGAGCATACGATTGGGTTCACAGGAGGCCTATCTCCGGCGGGGGCTTAACACCGGTAATGACAGATTCGTAGGACATGACGGTCGATATAGTGCCGGTGTCATATCCATAGAACTCTGAGGGTGACTGGATTTCTTGAACGTAGTAACGTAACTGGGATAAACTGGTGAAGCATGGAGACCGGAAGAGTAGGGGAGGACGCGTCCAAACTGAATGGCTCGTCTGCTGGAGAGAAGGTGAAGTGGTATTTCCTTGTGTGTACTAGTGCTATGTCTTGGGAGCTGGATAACCTATTGTTTGCTGTCCTCCAATCAGATTGCAGGGAAATAGCATTGGGTAGGAGTGCTGGGGACTATGGACAATCTATGAGAGCTTTCTGGAGGATAAGTTTCTTCTCGTGATTTTTTTTTAAAGTCTAGATGCTTTAATTAGTCCGGGTAATTCACGAAGAATGGTTTTGATTTCACTGAGGGCTTCTAATACTTCTTTTGTATCGTTTAATTCAGTGTGTGTGGGAGCTTCAGAAGTTGGCAATTTTCTGCACCCTTTCTGTCTATTGCAACAATAAACCGAAAGGGTATGCACATAGAGAATAAAGGTGTTTAAAAAAATAAAATGTTCTGCATATCTTTTATTTTGAACTGTTTTCTTTTTATTTCGTTGTAGCGCCACCTGTTGGAAAAACTTCAAATTGCTTTTTTTATTTGAAACTTTGGCTCTGTGGCTCCTAAGTAACAATCATTTATAATAACAATCATTCCTAAGTAACAAAAATTTGTAACAATGTTTAGTATAAACCTAGCTACGCTTTTCTGAGTCTGTCAGTTTAATTTTAACCAACATATATTTGATTAAAATATAAATATTTAAAGTTTAAAAGTCTGTAAAATGAATTTACATAACAATTAATTTTAAAATAAACTAATTAGAACTGTGGAAAAAAACAATTTTGATTTGTGGAATAAATTACTTTTTATGAATTTTGATTAAAATGGCCTTTTAATTTGTTTGTTATAAAATCTAATTATTCATATCTTTCGTTCCCGAATAAAAATTGATCCATTTATAAGTGAAGAGTGTGTTTTCTCTTTAAAAATTTGCCCCAAATTCAAAACCATTGTATAAGAAAACATTCAATTGCTGCCTTATTTTCTGCTTTATGTTTTGAGATTCTATGAATGGAAGACGGATTTTTATGCAGTAGATTTCAAACTGTAGGCGGTCATGTTTTCGGGAATTCCTGACAGCATCATTGCTCGGTATTTATTTAAAACATTCATCCGACTCATTAAAACAAGGAATTTAGAAAATAAATAAAATTATTTCCACTTACAAATAATGATAATTAATTAATAATTTTGCATGCAAATAATAAAAAAATCTTTTCATTTGAAAATTATTTTTCAACTGAAATTTAAGCTGTATAAACTATATAGAAAAAAAAGTTTACATTTGGCGATATTTAACGATTTACCGCTTGCGTCTGGGTAACGAAAATACACCGATGTTTTCTACGGGATTAGCAGATCCGTTTATAAATTGAACCCCATTGTTCAACTTTAGTAAAAACTCCAAATATACTTGGTTTATATCTTTAACTATATGGTATGCTAAATTTGAATGTATGAACCTTTCCAAAATTTCAACTCTAACAGCTGCAAATGCAGTTATGAACTGTTAGGAAAAAGGCTATAAATGTTGAAAGAATCTGATAAATAATTTATTATCAATGATTTAAAAGGTTATATTAATCAGTCGACAGCTTATATTACATAGTAATCATATAAAATTTACATAATTTTGTACATTGTGAAAACAACAACAAAATTGTGTCAAGTATTCAAAATAAACCATTTTAGTAAAGTCCTGTTATATGTCTCACTCATTACTTGTTTTTAACATAAAGAATTTCACTGTTGCAATCCATTACAAAAGAGAATTTTTTAATAAGATCAAACTCGAAATAAAGTCTAGGTTTTCCACGGCAGATACAGGAACTTTCAGTTCTCAACAAGTGCATGAGAATTTCTTCAAGTGAATGATCTTCAGACCGTAGGTTCGTTCTTGTCATTTCGACTCAGTTTCTTGTAGTGTAGTAAAGGGTCTTTATAACAAATTTAGTTGATGTTAAGCTCAAATATTTTCATATTTACAAGCCCTTGTCACTGATAAGGAAAAGAACAATCTTGTTGAAAAGATTCTTGTATCTTTTGAAGCTCATTGGATCTATATAAGCTCTTTCAAGCTGCTGTTTTAAAATGGGCAGCCTCATAAACAATTTCCTAGAGATTATTATATTAAAAGCTTCAGATATCTTTATTAACTTTAAACATCCAAATGTTCTCAACTGAATCAAGAAAAAATACAAATACATTTTTTTAAATTAAAAAAAATGTATATTTTGTATAGTTTTATAATTATTTCCTACGTGTTGCCAATGGCTACTAGTTATTATTTTAAGAGAAGTTAAAATAGTCTTTTTGATTGACCTTTGCAAAGTGAAAATATGTAATCAAATACTTGTTTTATAATGTTTAATTCATTCACTGAAAATTTTTAATATAAAATTATTATCAATTAAAGGAATTTTATTTTATTAAGAAAACATTATAAATTAAAAGATTTTTTCGAAGGAATGTTTTAAAAAATATATTTCTTCAAAAATATATACTTGATATTTAAAGTAAAGAAAATGATTATTATTATAATAATGATTTAAAAAATATCCACAAACATATACTTGTAAACAAAATTATGAAAATTAATCACTAGATTTTTAGACTAGTTAAGAAATTCTTTACAAATACATTTATTTCTTGAAGAAAATATTTTAATGAAATATTTATAATACATCCAAAAAAGAGGAACAATAAATATTTCAATATAAGTACTTTTATATAAGCACTTTTTCTTATAAATACTTTTTTGTACTTAATACTTTTAAATACAAAAGTTAAAAATTTATTTTTAATAGATGCTGCAATCTTTATTTCATTTATTTTGAAGCATGCTTACCTTTTTTTAAATCTTAACTGAATTTTTTAAAGTGAATTTTCTGATTTCATTTCTTAGTTTTATCAATGCCACTTTCATGAACAAAGTCTGCCCCATTTTCAAATTTCATCAATTCTATTATTCCACCAATTAAACTATACATAATTTCTATACACTGTAAAAACTAGAGACTGCCTTTTATCCTCTGTTTGCAGATATTTGGTGAATTTCTTATGCTTGACGCCATTTCTCACTCGCACAAATCTTCTTTCTGAACATTTATGAACAAAGCATTTGGAAACACTAAAGTCTTTTGAACAACGCTTAAACTGACACAACATGAGGTATTGCAACATCGAAACTTATTATGTACACTTGTATAGCACTGAATTGAAAGTCACTGCAGAGCTTGTCAGTTTGGAATGCTTCTTGATTTACTATAGCAGTGCATTTTTGCTTTCTATCATAGTTTTTCAATACTATATATATTGTTACTGTTTGAAGTTTCATTACTGATGCTTGGTAATTTACCATCGTCTTTGGTACCATAAGAATGGTACGAGTTTTGACTGTCATACATGGGAACCATAGTGTCTGGAATATCAGGTTTCGGTTTTTCACGAATACTACCGCTCATATCCCTTTCTAGTAGTCGAGGAGCAAGGAGTGCGATGGAAGTTGCGCCTAAAGGTGCTGCAATTAAGATTGACAATACAGCCGTTGTCAGGATCTGTAACAAAAGAAAGAGACGTTTGGTAAAAGTACCACTATTTTGATTTTAAATTCTTCTGAAATTTTAATAGAAGAAAAAAACAACTATACTTTTAATTAAAGTAGTTTGTAGATAATAGAATATTTAATTACCACGCTTGTAAGAGTAATAAAACGAAATTTCACTGCAAATGAAATTTATATTAATGAATGGAATTATACATTATTATGCTTATATAATGTTTAATGTTTTTTATACACAAAAAATCAATATATATAATAACATTAAGTAGCCGAAAATAGTAATAGAATAAATTGTTAGATCACAAAGATTTTTAAATTTATCAATCGTAAATGCTAGAAAATTTTGATTAATCAGCAGTTTCATTTAAATCTATCGTGCAATAATTTAATTGATCATTCGAATGAAATGTATAATAATAATTTGTATACCTAAAAAATAAGGCAAAATCAGTCCTTTATCTTTAAAATTGACAGAACCGTTAATTTATGTTTCATATGAAAAGTTCATGACTCTATACAAATGATCAATGATCAACAACGTTAATTTTTTTAGGAGAAATTTAACATACCACTTTTATTATACATTCTCTATGGAGAATATTCATGAGATATTTATTAAGCCATAATCACTTGAAAATTTCATTATTTTTTACTTCATATAAAAGCTTTCGACCCCTAAACACGTCAGCAATGATCTTCTTCCTTTTATTATCTTAAGGGACGAGAGATTATGCAAAATATAGTTTTAAAACGTATTCTTAATAAATGACCAATTTCTGGTCACCCATTTTATTTGCCAATATTCCCATTTAAAATAATTAGGAAGATCATTCAGTTATTGCTCCGTCCCAACCGATTTCATACGATTTTAACGCATCTCCACGTTTTAGACCTTCCAGTGTTCAGTAAACACATTTTTGACAAATGTCTGTTATGACTCGAAAATGCTACGAGCTAGATGGGTGAAATTGGATAAACGATCTTTGCATCAAATTGCAGATTTATATTAAATTTTGAGTAAAATCTGTTTGGAGGAAGTCCTTCTACTCGGCTCTCCGAATATAAGTGAACACGATAACTACAAAGTGAAGACGGATAAGATTGTGTACACAGATTTAACATTATGGAGTAGACTCCCGTCAAAATTTCTCTCTCTCATAAATTCATAAAAGCAACGAAAAATTGACTTCGTTGGTCCGTACTTTCAGATGCATGTGAATGCAGTAATTCAGAAACGCATTGACTTGAATATGTCAAATGACGCGAAGAAGTTTGTGATTACAAGTGGAGTTTTGTGTCAAACCTTTGTTACAACCGATTGAGAAAAACGTATGAAAAGGCCAAATTCGATTTTCGGATACTATTAACCGCATACCAGAGATTAATTGACAAAAAATTCGAAAAGATGATATGATAAATTCAGTAAAAATCCTAAATTCATTATTTCGTAATTATTCTTCACCAAGGCGTTTTATGGCTTGATCAAGTTTATTAGAGGGAAGACGAAAAAGTTTTGGTGACACTTCTCACAATGATTTTTTTAAAACAAACGATTGCTTTGTTTATTTATTCCTCTAAATCAATTAATATTCTTAAATAATCAAACAATCGTCATTTTCTTTCATCTCTATAATTACCTATATTATTTATTAAAAATGAAAAATGATTATTTCTTTCTTAACTGAGTTCTATTAAAAAATTTAATATCTATTTAATGATTTGACACCCTCTATGGAATATTTTCGGAATTTGAAAATCTTACCGTTATTCCAAACTCTTCTATTTCAGGTCCCAGCTGAAGTTTTTTCGCTAATGACAGCGCCACTGGACCTATCGCTGCCTGTGAAAGAAAAATGGGAAGCATTTTAAGAAATCTCGTTATTGAGAATGAAATAATTTAAATATTTGAAGTATTTTTGCAAATTAAATAAATATGTGTT
>JAOUZG010023330.1:4692438-4713617 GCA_026289955.1 Argiope argentata
ATGATGAAATAAAAAAAATAGTGCTATGAGAATTTTTATCATCTGCTAAAGAGAGTTGGGATAACTTTCAAGCTGCTTAAAGGTTTAAAGGAGAAACTGACGTGCAATTTGTCTCAAGATTAAAAGCGGATTTAGAATATTATTTAAAACTACTAAAAGTAAAAGATTTTGCAACTCTTTGAGAACTAATTAACCGATAAATTAACCAGTATTCTTGACAAGAACAAATTCGAGCACATTTCGATCATACAAGGCTCAGACTTGTTAAAACCGCTGGCGTTATCAAAAGAAATAGACATTTTCTTCCGAGCCAGAAACTAAAATTAATTTTAGGAAGAGAGTAGAAATAATCACGACTTAAGGTCGCGCTCAATAAATCCCGGCAAAATTATGGTCATGTGCACGATGGAAATATTAATAGAAAAACTTTCAACTGTCGTGGCGCCTTCTATTGGCAACTCAAAGATGGAGAAGCACATTAAATAAGGCAGTTAACATCACCAACAAAACCTCACACTGGTATCGTTGTCTAACCACCGACTCACTGGTGGGAGAGTATGTGGTGAAAGCTAAATAAGCGAGATAACATCCTTCGAACTGAAGTGTTCCTTTTGCTCAAAGGAAGTTATCTGGTTTATATATAGTTTTCACCACAAATGTAATTTTACATCTCTTTTAATAAAATCCTGCCTCCAAAATGTTGATGCTGGAAAAGAACAATCAGGGATCCCATAACTCAAATCCAGTTAACTTCATGATAAAATCAAACGAAATCCCACAAGGGTTAATAATAGCTGAATTGGAATACGTTGATATTATTAAAACTTTGGTTGATAGCGGAAGCGTGTTAACGATTATTAATCCTAATTATGTTAAGAAATAAAATTACGTAGGCCGCAGCACAAAAATTAAATTGGCAAACAGTTTAATAGTCAATCAATTCCATTGGTGGCAATAGATGTAAATCATTCTGATAAAAAATATGAAATGAAAAGAGTTCTAGCAGCTGCAGATGCAAATATTTCTTTTGAATATATTATACCTGATAATAGCTATTTAGATCTTAAAAATACTTTTACCAGTAAAAATCTTACAAAGGAACCAGTTTCTGAAAATAAATCCGAGCGTGAGTCAACAAGTGAAAAAGAATACTGAGGTTGCATAATTCATTCTGTTGATGCAGGAAGCGAATCAAATAAATTAATCCTTGAAAATAAGAAAGAAACAAAACATATTTCTTCTCAATCTACTAGTTGTATAAAAAGGATCATTCATCTGCTATTCTTAATGAAAATAAAAGTGTTATTACTTGTTCGAATAGAAATGTTGACTGAATTTTGCTTACAGAGTGACGATACATCTTTGAATGAAGATAAATTTGTTGATGTTTATTTAATAAATGAAACTTGTTTTGAAAAACGTTTTTTTTTTAATGTAAATTCTGAATGGTTATTGAAGGAAGTATGCACAAATGTTTTTAAATGTTCGCTCTGAAAATAATCTTGATATAGGGAGTTTATGTGATAAAAACATGACACATCATGAAATTAATTTAATTTCAAATTACTCTCCAAATAAAATCCGTACTACAGCAATGGTCATTTCAGGATTTGCAAATGGTCATCGACAGCCGCGACGACATTCGTGAAGAAGCACGATGGAATATCTTGCGTCTTCAAGAAAAAAATAAATAAAAGATCATTCAATAAGCACAGGAAAAAAGCTGCCCAATATAAACCTGATAACTTAATGGCCATACAGAGGACCCAGTTCGGCAGTGGTTTGAAGCTTCGCTTGCAGTTCCATGGTCCCTATCGCAACGCAGCCAAGAAGCCGTACGAGAGGTACCTCGTGGGAACCCACGAAGACCCCAATCATACCTCGACAACAGCAGATTTTATTTAGCCTTGGTTTACAACTGTATAAAGCAGCTACTTTTTTTAATCTCTATTTTGTAAAAACATTAAATTTTCTTTTTTGACCTTCTCAGATTCTCTCTCAGGTTGACGAGGGTGTCAAGTTCATCAGGACGGCCGTTCGTGGTGGAGCATCACCCTGATGCTACTCGTCGATATAAAACTGCCCAGCCGTTCGACATCATATATTAAATGGACAAAATCTTGATTATTGTTTCATTAGCATTTCAGGAATTTTATGACAGCTTCGTTAGATGCAGGTCTGTTTTTCGAATTGTATTGAAAAAATAAATTCAGTTGAAAATATAGATATGTGTTTGTTTTCTTTTGCGAAAACCGCTTTATATTGTTCAGTAGTTCTGGGCTCATGCTGACAGGGCACGCGTTGGAAAAAGGAAATCTTACATCGGTATAAGAAGAAAAAAATATATAAAAGAATAGAGATAGAGAAACAGAGGATGGTACTTATAATTTTTAGATGCTTAAAATTGCAATAAAATATTTGTGAAATAGTATGGGAATAATTTCATATCAAAGTTATACAATTACTATTGTTTTAGAATAACTAAGCAAAAAAAATATTAATAATGCTAACACAAGTGTATTAGATTTGTATTTGAAAAACAGGAAGTAAATTGTAAATGTTCATCGATATTTATTTTTTATTATACCTGTAGTGCTTTATACTATACTCAACTTCAAATGCTTTATACGCAGCATGTAGTAGTATAGTGGTTTTGTAAGATGCAGTAAAATGGTTCAGAGCACACCATTAGAATGATCAAATTTGGGCTCTTCCTTTGGTGATAAATGCATTTTAAAAGAAAATTTTCAAATTGTAATTAGATTTTTAGCAAATTAATTAAATGGATGAAAAAATAATCAATTACTTTAATCATTAATAAAAATTGATAAAATAATTCAATCAATTAAAAAAATTCTACTTATTTAAAGATTAATCGAAATTTTAAAATTTTCTACATATTTTTGGACTGTGTAAACTCATGAAGGCCTTTTTAATTTTATTGAAAACTTAAGCTTTTCAATGGTATAAATTTATTTTTGGGCAATTTTTTTCTTCGATTTGAATAGTTTTTTTAAAAATTAATTCTGCATAGAATTATATAGAGAATTTGCGGTAACAACTTTTATTCTTGAAATAAATTTCAAACCAGCTTTATTGTTTTATTCATTCTCTTATTCACGTTCTTTCTCAATGTTAATGTTGCGATAAGGAAAAAAAGTTTTCTTCAGATGTTTATCTCGAAGCAAATTTTTTTCTCTTTTGATTGCTGTCCTATTAATGGTAACTTATACAGACATATGATACATCTGAGCGCGATTTGCTTTTCTAGAGGATTTTCAAAGGAGCAAGTGACTTTCATCTCTGTTATACTCGAAGAACAGTTGGGGTGATTTCCAGCAATTACTTACAATTGGTCTAAGGATAATTATTTCCTACTCGTTCACAGTAAGTAATTCGATGCTGAAGCGAACATAGTAGGTAAAAAGATTTTTGAGCAATTTTGATTACCTATTCAATCAATGAATCCATAAGATATTTCCACAGATTCTTGAACTTTAGTCATGCCATATATTAATCCATTAAGATGCTGGTGCCCCGACTCTTGCACAAATTTAATTATTTTTATTATTTCTCACAATAGTTTATTGATTTTAAATCACCAATTTACAGAATTATATACAATATGCATTCATTTAAACTTTTTATAATGTAAATGTCTTTTATTGTGACCATGTTTTTTTAATACTTTTTTTTCCCGACTAGGAAACATTTATAACAAAAGAGAATTTTTGATGTAATATTCATTGTATCTTTTTCTAATAATTTATTTCTTGAGGTCATGCAGTCATACATTTCCCTAATTAGAAAAATCGATTACCAATAGCTGTCGAATATCTTATTTTAGTTTTTCCGTTTTAAAAGTTAGTGAATGAATATTTCATTAAAAATGAATTACACTTCACAAGAAAAAGAAAAGGAACAGTGAAGAAGATTGTATCACTTATGATAGAAGAATTTGAAAGCAAACATACTCTGACCATTGGGTCAAGATAGAATGAAAAAAGTCAAACACAAGATTCATCTTATTGTGAATTGACAGTAGGTAATATATTCAACTGCACAAAATGGCAACGGGTTTTTCTATATATCAAATTTGTTAAAAGGAGTGCTATTTCAGGTTTGGATGGTATTGAAATTAAGCAAGTCGTCGTAGTCTATGGCTTGAAGCGATTCACACTCAATTCGAATTAAATGGAATGTATGGAACGAAATCAATGAATAGTTGCGAGCTAAAAAAAACTTTTTTTTCGTCAAATTAAACTTAATAAAGTTATTGAGTAAAAAACAGAAACAAACAAAAACTTTTATAAAAAAAATTTTTAGGAGTCAGATTCATCGTTTGTTTTGACCCATTTAATAAAACTAATTAAAGTCTTCTTTGTTTTCGACATTTTTTTCAGTAACCAATTTTTAGATTTGTGACTGAGGTAGTTAATTTCTTTTCTAATTCTATTTTAAATTTCAGACATTTTAATTTTATGACGACGAGAAAATACTTGGAAGATTTTCATATTTCAACATTTTTTTTTTCAGAGGATCGCATAAGTGTGAAAAACCATTCGTGGATTGCATTCGAAGGAGGAATTAAAATGACAAAAGCCCAAGGTTTCATCAACAGAAGCTTCCGATGTTTCTTAAAGCCATATGAAATACATTTTAATTTAGAATCTGAACTCGGAAACATCTTGCTAATGACCTATTTGTAACCGAATTATAATGTATTCCGAATTTATAAATCTCAAGATCACATATATCTGGAAATTGACGTATTAGTTACTAAAGTATTTTGTAATTTATTAGATATGCCATCATAAATCTTCTAGAGAAATTCTTTTAACAATATATTTTGTAAATAATAATGATTAAAATGAAATCTGCTTTGCATATTTAAATGTATCATGTCAGAACATCATTTCTTGAACAGCCAAGCACCACGAGCTAGCGCAAGTTAAATTATATTTCTATTCATTTTAATTGTTTCATAGAATGAGTCACTTTAGTATTGCAAACAATCCAAAAACTTTGCTTCGCATTTATTGTTAAAAAATATCACATTTCCTCTTTCTTTCATTTCATATAATCACGTACTCAAAAGGACAATTTTCTAGGTTTTTATATGCCGTAATTAACCTTTTTTTAATCAGAGCTTTTGCAAATGAAATTACAACACGTTATTAAAAGAAGATTTTTTTGAGATGTTCGTGCAGATAATAAAATTTTTATTTTTCGCCAACGGATTTTTGTTGACACCAAAAAAATCATCCTAAAAACAACACCATGTTCTAACATGATAATAAATCGATTTTCAATCACCCGAACACTCGCTACGATATTAATGAAACATTTTAACTTTTTAGGATCATTTCAAATTTTTCTTGGTACCTAAATCGATTTGGTCAAGAACATTTGGAGCCAAGAAGAGTTTTGCCTGTTAAATGCTGTTGCAAGTATTCAGGTGCTTCGCCTATTTTTGTCCGTACTGATGTAAAGAATCGTTCAACTTTCCCAAACATGGAGCTACTCTCGAACTGGTGTTTATGTTTGTGCAGATTGTGTTGTGAGTCGTCATGCAGTCTAAGAGATGCTGAGTTAACACAAAATGCAATGAAACGGCAGGTAGTGGAGTTCGATTGCTTTTACAGCTGGAGCATATCGCAAAACCGTAAAATCCAATAAAAGTTTGAGGGGCTCTTTTTTCTTGTTTGATTTTGCACAGGTGATAAATAGAGTTAATCATTGAGTCTGGAATTGCTTTCACGAATGAAGAAATGACATAACTCAGTATTTTCATGAACTCAATTATACAGAAGCACCACACGCTCTAAATACCTTTACATTTTTGGACCACAGAAGATATTTTCAAATTAAACGAATATTATTTATTGTTACTCAATAAAACGGATATATTCGAAAATTTCCTTTTGTTTAAATTAAATTTAATAATAAAATAGATTAGAATAGCAAATAAAAGTAAAAAAAGTTCTAGAATTTCTATTCCTAACATCACAAATCAATTTGACCTGAATATTTTTACACTGATTGCCTTGATGGGAAAAAAAAGATTTTAATTTCTAATTCATGGTTTCATATAAGAGCAATTATAGCAAAATTATATCGAGCTATATAAGTTTCTTCAAATTTGTCTTGTGATGCTTAAATAATTTAAAATTTTAGAAGCTTTTATTCTACAAGTATCCTGCAGTTTAAAGAACGCGTCATGGCATTTTAAAATTAAAAATATCAGAATCCACACTGGTTATATTATCTCGTCAAGACTCTTAATAAGAATTTTGAATTCAGCCTGATTTAATTAAACCGAATTCAACTTGCCTGTAATAGAAATTTTATTATTTATGAATTTTAAGCAATCGAGTAACTTATCTTAATCTTTAGTGTTATTTATTATTTAGAATTCCTTCAATTATATTTTCAAAAGAAAGTATCGTTACTGAAAAGGCCCAAAACATCTATTCAATAAAAATACGGTGGGTGTCCGCAGTGCCTGATTATCAGAACGAAATCCCCTCCCCCCTCCTTCATTATGTATATTTGATTGAGTACCCCTGCTTTGTTCGTTAGACACACTCGCCAAAATGGGTTTGAAGGCTAGGGAAATTTTCCGAGAACTCTCAAAAGATGGTGGAGCATGTTTTTGATGAATAGCCCGCCACTAGGCTTCTGTATATCAGTTCTTAAGAATACTGGCTATCACTTGTGGTTTATGAGGTCGCGTGGGAACTTTTTGTTGTTATTGGAAAGAGAAACGCATGCATTTCAATATCCAGAGTTACCTGAATTTGAATAATCCCCGTAAAGAGAGGGTTAAAAGTCGCCATTCTGAAATTCAATTTTGGTAATCCGGAATAATCAGCAAGAATGTGTTTTAAATATAAAGAGTTGTTATGTTGTTATTACTCAGGCACTTGCCACGGAAAGCCCCGCTGATACATCAGCAGATTTTAAGAAAATAATGCGTTTCCATTTTTACAAGTAGCGCCATCTAGGGTCAAGAGTACGACGTAGCTACACAAACATCATACCCTTTTTTAGGGGTGGACTTCATTCATTCACCACAGAACGTAATTTAGATCTGGAACAGAGAACGATCACCTCTGATCCAGTACCCCAAATGGTATTACTCTTGAAATAGAGGACTTTGAGACCATGACAAATTTAAACAGCACCAATTCGTTAACACTCACTTGGTTAATCTGGCCGGTAAGCTTCGAACTTGCAACCTAAGGATTACGAGTCCAATTCTCAATCAGCCACGCTGTCCCGGCTCATAAAAAATATAAAGTAAACGTATGTACTTACCTACTAGCGTGGGAAGTTTGAGGATCCTCATGAACTGTCCTCCCAGATAACAAACGACGACTAGTGCGAATAATCCGAAAATGGGACCACCAGGTAGGGCCATTGGACCAGTCAGGCCCCAGAGGGTGCCGTAAATGAGGGCGACCAATAAGATGAGGGCGCATATTGTGGTGAGTGGAGTGATGGGTGGACATGTTGAAATGGAGGTGACAAGTGCTTCCCTTTTAGTGGTTTTGATTGGGGAAGCACTTTCGACACTTGACACACTCATTTTTGATGAAGATAAAATGGGGCGGCGTTCTGAAAAGACAAAGGTATTAAAGGTAAAGTTATTAAACAAAAAATGTTTGTAAAGGATGAGATTTCACTCGAAAATGCTTTTATATCAAATGAAATAAAAATAGTCATTATTCTAGAGGAGCAGAGAAAATGTCGAATTTTAATTATGCTTTTCGCCGTGGTTAAATAATTGTAGCGTAATTATCCAGAAGTAGAATTAAATGTACCTGATTCATTTCGAATTATAATTAAATGCTCTAGAATATTCCATTAGCAAATAGTTAAAAAAGCTTAAACTGGAATTTATTTTCTAATAAAGTCAGTTTCTGAAGAATTCTTGAAACGGTATGAAAAGTATTCATACACCATACCATCCGTACACCATATTGCAATTAATATGAATGAATAAACTTCAAGTAAAAAAAACATTATTTGTATTCTTTTATACTACATACTTTATACTATTCTTTTATACTTTTTAAAATATCTGTTAAATTAAAAAGCTGTTATTTATAATTTTTCTGAAATTTTGTGATTTTTCTTATGATATTTTTTGGATTTTGGACCATCCTCGCAGCTCGGTAAATATTCCGAGTAATAAATAATAAATTATACCATTTTTAAATCTTTTCCTCCTTTCTATTCCTAATTTTAAAATCATTTAATTATTTTTATACATGGATTTTATATAGTCTCTATCGTTTACCTTCCAAAAAAAAAATTCAAAAAATTTATTAGAATCTAACAGAATACACTCACACTTGTAAGTGATTTGTTGATTTTAGAAATATTCATTATAGAAATAAAATGTATGAGCTAAGTCTAGTATTATATAAATATCACAATTTTGATAATTTAAAATAAAAAAATTCACATAGCTAGGGATATTATATTATTATAGTCATATAAATGCTGATTATAAATTTAGCAAATAATTTACATTTTATCATTTCATTTATTTTAAGATTTTACTTCCAAACTTAATATGGGCAAAGAATAAGTTATTTTAAGCCTTAAACACAGTAATTTAATAATTTTATCTTCTCCTACTAGATTTAATGCGTTAATACATTGTATTCACTTAATATTCATGAAAACAGCTATAATAAAAAATAAACATATAGCTGACATTAATTACAAAATAATATTTATTATTAATGTACATATATTTTTTCAATTCTAGGTAGGTGAAGCGATAATATCTTTGTTTTTTATTGAAAATAAACTTTGTAAAAAACAAAAAGCTGATGGCAAACAAAATCTTTCCTTCTTTTTAAAATTATCTTCCAAACACATTTTAAATCGGTTGAGCAAATGTTCAATAATACATCAGTGTTTATACAGATAATGTTATTTTTACGAACGGAATATAGCATCCTTACAGGATTCGATTTGACAATGAAAAGTACAGAGCATCAAATATTAGAGAACTCTATGTTAAGACAAACTAGAAGAAAAACAATATATAACTTTGGGGCATTTCTTCCAATCGAATCCAACAACTTTTCCCCCATTCAGTTATCATGGTAATAATTCAATATGAAATTTCGAAATTCCAAATTTAAATAGCTAAAAAATATCTCATTTTAAAATAGAAAGTTATTCCAGCAAGGAATATTAAAGACAAAGAAAATTGCCGCAGTTTGAGATTTTATTCGACTCTCTTTTAGATACTACACAGTTATATTTGTCACGTGACTGCAAAACCGAGTCCAAAAAAGAGTATTCGAAATACTTGCTGCCAATTGAACACTATGATGATGCGACTGATAAATAGACAGAAATTTGCTTAAAGATGGAAACAAGTTTCATTGCAGAGAGACGTCGGACTTCTAGCAATCTGTTGTAATTTAGATTAAACTATGTGTGTTAATTCTACATTCAGAACCGTCTTTCCAAAATTTTCTCACCTCCTCTCCAATACAGGCGTTATCCCAGAGAACATCTTACATGACAATATCGTACAATCATTAAAAATTATTAATCTTTGGCCTGAATTTAGCATTTTTATTGGCAAATCAATCGTGTGATCCTTGGCGAGTTTTTCAACTATTATTCCTGGCCTAAGGCTTCTAATATTCTAAAATTGAATTTGTGTTTTAGACGCTTATTTTTACCAATCGAATGAACCAAACATTTGATATAGAGTTGTAAATATAAACACAAAATCAAATTCAAAAATTAGTATTTATAACTCACTGCATTTTATAGTAATCGAGTTTACTTGTTTCTGGAAGTACTATTCGACAGACGGTCAGTTCATTGTTGGATATGGTTCAAAATATAATAAGTATTGACACTGTAGATGTATACTAAATCTTAAACCTCTTGCTCTTTTCATTTTGTAGTTATTGTGCTGACATATTCGAACAGCTGTACAAACAATCCTCCTCTAAACAGAGTTTGCTTAAAATTTAATAAAAATCTACAAATTTGATGTAAAAACTTTATATTTCAAACTTCATACGTCTTATTAACAGGGAGATTGAATTATCTTTGTCACAGACAGAGACATTTTTTTAAATGTGTTTTTCGAACTCAGGGAAGTATAAAATATGATTCTATCTATTCTATAAGAATTTGAATTTTTGTGAGTATTCTAATACTTTCTACACTTTTTGTCTACGAAAAATTAATAACAATAAAAGAAAATCACTTAAAACCATAGTCAACTCGTAATAGGCTCCATATATAACGGAGAAAATAAAGAATTCGATTTCATATGAACGATATATATTTTTTTCTCCTTATCGTAGTTAAGCGGACTGCCCACCCTTATAAGATCTGGTACCATGGAATATTGCCCCCACGCTTGCTTTTGTAAGGTTACATGACTGTTTTATCATATGTCAATATATACCTTTATATAAATGCTTACCATGGTTCATATCTGTTTAGTTTCAAAAGTAAGTTTTGCAGTTATTCTCGAAATTGGCTTTGACTACCGATGATATTTTGTTTCTCTGATATTTCTTTCTAAATCGTGTATTTTATTTGGGACAGAACGGTGTTTATCATTTGCGAAATACTTTCAGAGAACGTGATTTCCCGATATTACTTTCTTCCGTTTCTGATTTTGTTTCTTATCGCAAAAGATAATCGCTTTTATCTGTGTACCTAACGACAGAACGATAATCGAGGAGATACGACACTCACCTTTAAGATAACAATGGCACGTTTAGAGATTAGAATAGAGAAAAATTTAACTTATTAGCAAGAATTTATTCCTTCCAATCAAGATATGGCATCACTTAATTAATTGCTTAAACATTACTGCTGAACTCGAAGATATAAACTTCTGTATATGTTGATCTAACTATTAAAACAGAGTTTCGCAAATTTTTATACTCGCATTTTTTTCCTACCCCAAATGAATACCTCCCCTCCTGGTGGGGGCATTTTGTCATGAGGATGAGATGCTTCTGACAAGTGGATTGAATCTCTCCACCCTGGAGAGTACATTAATAGGTTTACTTCTAATTAGGCTATTAATTAGGTTCCTATAATCAATGTGGAGGCCTACTACCTACGGGAAAGGTTACACCATGGCCGGTGATGGCCCTTAGGACACAAACACAGTTTCCGAAGTGTTGTTGTTGTGGTCCCGTCATTCAGTTTTATGGTTTATTCTGAGTGCTTCCGGGCGGGTCAGAGTCTGATGGGACCACCCCAGCTAATTGAATCAGAAGTTTTCGCTATGTAAGCAGAGTTAGTAACGACATAAAACAAAGGTTTAAAATGAAAAAAAAAAAAAAAAACTAAAAATCTCTAGAACTTAGTGTTTAATAGTAAAATGTTTATTACCAATTGTGAACGGAAATCTTGTGGAAATAACATGCCCATCTTAAGCTTGTAGTAATAGCAAGTATCGAAGTAAATTCAGTGCCTTTATAGACATAAAATTATATCTGTTTTTGATCGAAAATGTTATGGCACTTTGCTTTATGTAATAACCTCAAAGGGATTATTTCGGTTGCCTCTCATTTGAATATATTTATTTTCACGATTGCCGACGTCCTGACCCAGAGGTAGCTCTTCTTTCCCATGACCTGGGAGTCCTGGGTTCGAGTCTCGGTTCGAGCATGGTTTTTCTTCATCTGAGAGTGAGATAAGTGAATGCACTCCTCCCCCCTTGCAAAAAAAAAAAAAGGGTTGTGCAAGCGAATGTGATGCGTGAGTAGCTAAGACGTACTCTTATAGCCCTAATTGGCACTACTTAAAAAACAAGTGACGCACTCTCGATTTAAAATCGCTGACTGTGTCAGCGACTGGTTCAGGGCAGGTGCCATTAGAAACCACAAAAACAATTATCACGTTTATGAATTGCTGATTTATAAGAGAACTTAATGCGAAATTATTTAAAATCATTTTTCTTAATTAGGATATGCAATTAATACCATTATAAAATGGAATAAGAATGAAATAAACAAAGCAAATATTCAAAGTTAATTATTCATTCGATTCTCAAATTAAACTAAACCCATGAAATTAATCAGAAAATGAATTCGAGAATGGATGGTTGGGGGAGGGATTTACAGTAGAGAGAACTTTAAAATTAAAAAATAATAATTAAAGGACACAGAAGGTAATTAAAATTATAAACTTCAAGCTTTGATGTATCCAAGCTCATTTTTGAACTTCACAAATATATATTTTGGATCCAACGGTACAAAGTAAAAAACAAAGAAAGCGATATATTTGGAAGTTATTTAAAAGATCATTTTATTTAAAATTGTAATTTTATTTATAGTTAAAACTAAATATTCAATCACTCTGCAAAAGTCTGATTCTCAAGATAATTTTTAAAATGAATTATCTGGCTTAAGAGATAAAAAGAGCACTTTACTATTTTAAAAATATCTTTTGGAAATACTTTTTTTAATTGATTATAAATGTTTACTAGTTTCGTTTTATTCTAATTTAGTATCAGTTACTTAATTATCGTTAATGTTTTGCCTTTAGATGTATTGAATCTATAACTTTTCAAAGTTTTTGAACAAAAGTAATGCTTTTTTTGAAAAAAAACCCCTACAACTTTCGATATTTATTCACAAACATCGTATTAAAAAAAAGATTTTTGTTATATTATGTTGCAATTTTAAATTTCCTTCTGAAATTGCATGTACTTCATATCATTTTTATATCTAAAATTTTCATGAAAGAATACTAGATACAATACATCAATATTTATACGATTCAATTTTTAGAATGAATTAAGAAATTAATACAAAAGAGGTCGTATTCGAATGGATTTAAACAAAGAGGAAGTATCTCAAATTATGTAATAAACAAACAAACAAAAGCGGGATTTTTTAATAAAAATACAAATGAAATCATTAAAATTTTTGCTAACTTACTTAAAAAATAAATATAATGAACATTTTTCATACTTATTTATAACAATGAAATCTAGTTTGACCTGTTTTAAGTTAAGTTTTATAATCAAATATTATATATATATATATGCAAAAAATAGTAAATACTTTTTTAGATTACTTTTGAAATCAATTTCTAGGTTATGAAAAATATTTCTAAATCATAAAAATTCTGAGGTATTGTGTATTTTGCAATCGAATAATTATTTGGAAAAGGATCATAATTAATAATCAAATTTACGATTTGTAGTTATTTTACAGAAGGTCATCGGAACCTTTTTGTAACAAGATTTAATGATTAATTACTGTTATAAATACCTGATAAAAATTTATCTTGCATAAGATTTCTTTTTAAAAAATCTTAAATAAATCGTACCTTAAACATCAAAATTAAACTAATTAAATTTTATTGAATTGAATGAAACTAACTCATTTAAAAAGAATAAAAGATGGGAAATTCGTTTCTTGTTGAAATTGGTAGTCCTTTTTTATATAAATTACTATTATTAAATTTTTAATATATTTCCTAAATTCATGTTAGATGCGTTTATATTTAATGCATTAAAATTATTTCATTGCTTAAGATCGAATCAACAATGTAATACGGCCATTTTAAAAATACTTAAAATCGGTTAAAAATTTAGAAAATTTCTTTTGTAAAAAATTTAAATTGTAGCCTTTTTCGAAATTATTTTGAAAATGATCATTAAAAAATAAGTTCTGAATATATTCTTCCAAATGTCTTCTTATTCGACAGCATTCTATTTTAGTCAATAATAATTTAAATAATCAAGAAAAGGTAAATACATAAATGAAGGGGGTTTTAAGATGGAAAGTATTTTCGAAAAATATAAATTGATGAAAATATATTTTTTCGATCAAAATTTAAATAGAGAATTTGTTTTAAAAAATGTACCAATCTTCTTAATTATCTAAAAAATGTATTAACATTCTTAATTCTGCATAAGAGTAAAAATGCTTTTGGAATAGACTACATAATTTTTACTAACAGCTATACCAAATTTTAATAAATAGAATTTATGATTCAAAATTTTAAACTTTAAGAACGTCTACAATACAAAAGTAAAGTACAATATAAAGTAATGTAAAATACAAATGATTGAATCTCATGGAAATAATCCAACTTGGTTTATCAAAATTCAAGTGAAAAAAAAGTTGGAAAAATTAAAACAAAACAGAAATTAACAAAAGATAATATTTTATTGTTGTGTGCCGATGAAAATAATCCTATATACCCACTCAATTCTAGAAAAAATATCATATTTTACATTCATCCCTGATAGTTGTAAAAATACATCACGATACCTATTGCTATTTATGTTATTTTAGACAGAAAGAGTGTAGAAACCAAGATTGTTCTCAGCAAGCAACATCAATTTTTCTTTTACAAAACAAAATAATTCAAAATCAGTGTCAAGAAGCGTTTATTAGTTCAGTATTTATAGACTGAGAATAAGAAATGGATTTCTACATAAATGAAGTATTTGGTTGGTTTTTTAAAATAAAATTTTATACAATAATTTTAATGCTTATACGGTGGCATTAAATGAATAAAAAAATTGGCAAATCAGTTTTATAAGATAAAGCAATCTAACAATTCAATTTTGAAACTGAAAGTTTAAACTTAAACCTTGTAGAATAATCAAAGAGAAATAAAATGGCAAATTTTATTTAAAAACGGGTCTTTTCGTTTCTCCAAGTGTTTCTTTAATTAACATGCCTATTTACCTCTACAATTAAGATGTTACTCCAGAATTTTTTTAATAACAACCCTATGTTGAAATTTTAAAAGTTATATCAATCCAATATTTTTGAGAGATTTTCATGAATGATAAGTAAAATCTTGAAAGAGGAACAAGATAAAAATAAATATTCAAAAAGAAAAGTACGGATTGTGTAAGTAAAAACTGAAGAAGAGACATTTGTAGGTTGAGAGAAAAACAGAAGATGCTTTTGGCATTTGGAATACTGATTTTTATAAAATTTTGCGATTATTTCAATAAGGATATTGATTTTTTCATGTTTTTGATTAATAATATATTTGATTATATATTATTATCATTATTTCCTTAACAAATGAAAATGCGCTATTCATATTTAAGACAAATGAGTCTGACATTTTATTTCTACTAGCATGAGTCATAATGATATTCAAACAAGTGTTCAGTAGTAAAACTCTTTTTTTTTTCATTTGCAGGAATTCCAAACTAAAGAAAATATTTCAAAAACAATTACCGTCTCTTATTTTGAAATAACGAGAAGAACACATGCTTGACTTTTCACATATTTTATCAAAGCATCTGCTGTATAAGTAAATCACTTTTTTGCATCCAATATTTAAGGACGTTTATGACGTCCATCAGCGAAAAAGGCATAAAATTTTTTTAAAAGAAAAGAAAATCCTCACCGTCATCCGGGCATGGTGAGAATGAGTGGAGGCCGTGCAGCGTGTCGTCAGGCATGTATACAACTTTCCGAATCACCCTTAAGATAAACCGTACCTTTCTTTCACGAAAAAGCACGTGTTGTTTATGTAAATAATTTGACTCACCGCTCTAGTTAACGCTATTGCAGTTGCAGTTATTTGAAGTCCGTTGACTTTGCGGAGAGATAAAGTAGCAAAAGCTGCAGAAAACAAATTAAGACATCTCGAAGCGTGGAATTTGGTGGCCTACGTGCTAATGAAATTTCGGTTGATATCTTATCATATACAATACTTTGACGCGCATTTTTAATCGTTTTAAATTTGTATGGCATAAAAGTTAGTGAAAAAAAAGATAGATTAAAAGGGGAAAAATATCATGTAAAAATGTTGATTAATTAGTTGATATAATAAAACAGAGAATAAAATACTGGCAGTAAAATGAAATTGGTAAATGATTCCCCAGGCTTCAAAATGTGTGTGTGTTTTATTTTCATTTAGAAGTACAATACGTCATAAAATGAAAGATATAACCATCTAAGGTGGTCTCCTCAGAACTTTCTCGCATACTCTTCAATAAAGATTTTTTCTCATTGAAATGAAAAGAAAGACGTGTACAATATATATATTATATTCATGTGCCAAATTTTATCCATCTAGCTGTCTTAGTTTTTTAAAATTACATCAGAACGGATGGACATACAGATTTTTTATGAATGAAATTTGATAAAAATTTGATAGAAATCCATAAATTTGGCTTTAAGCCTAAATACCAAATTTCATAAGTCTAGCTCAAAGCGTTGCTAATTATCTTTGTCACAGACGGGCATTTTCGAAAAGTGGGTTTTTCAAAATGAGGGAGGTCTAAACGTGAAGATTCGCTAAAATCTTGAGTTCGATTTTTTTGACAGTTACTATACTTTCTCTATACTCCATGATTGAAAAAGTTAAAAATTATAGTACTGTCACCAAGTTTCAGATACATTCTACACTATTCAATTTTAAGACATTTTCTAAAAACAGGATATTTAAACTAGACGAAAACTCTATTTTATTCCCGCATAAAAAAACACATGCTTACTTTAATTTGAAATTAATCCATTTAATTTAATTCGAAATTAATGTGATCGCAGGATTTTTCCATAGAAATTTGATTTTCAATCCTGGTAGTGGCAAAAATTGCTTTATGGGCTCTGATGTGTTAAATCCAGTGCGATTCAACATATTGACATAATGTTAAACCAAGAAGTGAGGAAGGACGTTCCAAGAGGTGGTTAAAAAATCAATTAAATATCAATAAAAAAGCTCTAAAATAAGATATTAGTTGAATGATACGACTTTAGTGTCGTATTTATAAGCGTAGACCTAGAAAAGAGACCTTGTCCCAGGAATTTAAATAGTTAAACAGGTCTTTGGGATGCCTTCAGGGCCTGGAAAAATAGTCTCAGTTTTGGAATGAGGAAATGGAGATGAGAGTATGTATGTATGAGTATTCAAGAAATGTATATTAAGCTGTAGGAATGTACCTTTAAGGTTAGTACATGACAACATGTGGAGAATTAAGTGGTTTATTTTTTATGCTTGGAGAAATGTTGGTAGAAGCTGATTTCATCAGCTTCGTGCTTGGATTTTAATCTGAAAAACTCAAAATCATTAAATTAAGCGTAATAAATTCATAAAGTGACAATGGAAAAAAGAAATATAACATGATAAACGAAAGGACTTATTTTTTTAAAGTATAAAATATTACAAAGGTCTTGCCAGTATTAAAAAAAAACTATTAGACTCGTTAAAAGATTCCATCAATCCCAATAAAAAAACAGTATAAGATGACTGACTTAAACAGCAAAATTAGTGAACCATAATTTTCATTACATATTTTTTCCTTTTAGAGATCAGTTTAATCCGATTTTTAAAAAAATGAAGTTGCCTGAACATTTTTAATAAAAGTTTTATTAATGGTTAATTTTCTCTCAGCAACCGGTGGTTTGATTATCATTTCAAAAGTATTCATTTAATAATGCCACTAATCTTTAATGAACCACATGAAAGTGCTATTTTAAGCTGCAGTAATTGGAGTTAGACAATTGTTCTATTTGACCTCAGAGAACATACAAAGGAGTAGAACTATTGAGATTTCTCTTAAAAATGAAGGAGGGATACGATACCTTTTATGATATATTCCGGGTAACGATTTTTCATTTCAAATAAAATACTACGGAATCGGTTCAACGGTAGGGGAACTCTTCTGGTGTTTTTTCTTCCCGCTTATAATGAGCAATGAGATAGTAAATTTAAATTTTCCTCGAAATGGTGAAGACAGACGACAGTTATCTGAAAATCTTCTTATTATATATGAAATAAAAGTTTGCGAAATGATACAGTCATCAAGAGACTGGTTCTTTGGTTTCGAAAATTATTTTAAATAGGAATAATTACTAAAAAGAATATCATGAGATAATTATTTCTAAACTATATGTAATATGAGAAATGCTGTATTAAGTTTCTTTTTGGGAAAAAAATTTAAATATTTATTTCCATTTTATTACCCTACATTCTGAAGTTAATACCAAAATGAGCCATATAGATGTATTAATGGATTAATTCCTCCGAGTTATTCGTCAGTCTTTTAAAAAATTTTACCTGTCCAAAGATTCTACCTCTCCTTTTAACTTGCACAAAATTTAAATGACTTATGCACCCTATTTAATTGTGAAAACTGAGGTTGATCCATATGATCTTCAACAAATTGACAAACTCATACATTTAAATTAAAAAAAAGAAAACCCAGACAAAAAAAATCACTTGAAACGACTCATTAAATAAAACCTTTTAGAATGCAAATATGAACTTAAAAAATTATGATTGTTGAAAACAAGAGTTTGACTATTAAAAATAAATGTTAGGTAACGAAGAGCAAAATTATTCTATGGAAAATTAAAAATCTAAATTTTATCGAGAAATAATATTTTCAAGTAAGTGATTAAATTTAATTAGGAATCAATACAGTAGATATAAGAATTCGAAATTCATATTTATACATATAATTTTTGTTTAAAAAATAACGAATTTACGAATAACGAATCTTACCAAGAATAATGTTTTATTCGTTAAAAAATAACGAATATAATAAAGAATTGCATATCTTACCAAGAAAAATAATTTATCAAAAAGTAAAAAAAGAATCAAATAGTAAATTATATATTCAAAAGTAAGAAGAATCATAATTCAATAAAAAATAAAAATAAAAATGATAATAGTGTATAAAAATCCAGCCTTTTTTGGAATCAAAATAACATTAATCAAATATGTAAATATATGTGGTTTCTCAGAATTGGAAAAAGAAAAGAGCCTTTAATTTTCAGTTTTTGCAATAAAAAAAATACTATTCAAGCACGAAAAATAATAGAGCTTTAAATGGAAAGAAAATAACCGGAGCTTTAAATGAAAAGAAAATACCTTATTTCATCATTGACTGGGATATATATCATCAAAAATATTGAACACGAATATTTTAGTTCATGCTTTTATATTCTTAATAAAAATATTTATACTTTTAAAGTAAAAGGTTAAACAGTTCTATCCCATTTTACTTTTTTAACTATTAAAATGTGATAATAAATGAAATATATTTCCGAAATAAGCATAGAACAAAATTTAAAAACAAAAATATTATTTAGAAAAACATTAGAAAACATTTACCTGAAGATAGATATAAATTAAATACATATTATATAAACATTATAAACATCTTTTTGTGCTTATTAAAAGTATGACAAAAAATTTCCAAAATTTTGTAATTATTCATTGTTTGTTCATTGAGTAAACAATGATGTTGGCTTATTCAGTTATAGATTTTTTAATAAGGGAATTTCCTGTAGCATTATTAATATTAAGGCAGGAAAACGATCAAACACACAAAAAGAAAGACAAAGGAAACTGATAAAACACATATTATAAAGAACAACTATAAAAATTACTTTTTTATCACTCATTTTTAAATTACTATTATTTATCATAAAAAATACTTATTCGACATTTTTTAAAATTTAATTTGCATCACATATAAATATTTTCTGTTTTCTTTGGAATACAAATGGTTCGTCTAATCTTAAATTCTAACATATACAAATAAAAATGCATTGGGAAAGTTAAAATAAATCAGGTCCTCTAATTTGTACAAATATTGAAATGAATACAGCTTTACAAACCAGAAAATATCATTCAATTAGGAATCATTAAATATTAATTAGTAAAGACTATGTTAATGTTAATCAATTAAATATAAAAATGTACATTGTGAAATGCATTTTTCTGGATTTAACTGAAACGGATGAGACAAATACCGGAGAAATCTGTTGACTACAAAAATTATGGAAAGAAATCAAAATTTCAATCATGCAGCTAACAAATAATTTTTAAATAACTCATTTCGTTTCAATGAATTAACTTTGAGTAAAAGCATGAGAGAAACTTTTCATCTTATGAACCTACGACTGGAAAGAATGCAATATGTGAGTGACAGAATCAAAATTCAAAATCTATCTAAGAATTAAAAAAAAAGGCAGTATGAGTAATGACGTTACTTTACGAAAATAGTTATGAATTTGATAAAAAAATGTACAAGAGGAATTATTAATCTTTAATTTCTTTAAGTAGAGAAGTGTATGGCATCAATATCAAAAATTAGCATTTTGTATATAATGGTTAGATTATAAAAAAATCGGTAAAAATTAATTAACGATATTAATAATTTAAATATAGATATTAACTATTTTTATTTTGGAATTTTAAATTTTTTAATAGACATAAAAACGAAGTATTAATTTCTTGAATGTAGAAAAGCATGCAATATCAATAATAAATATAATTTTTTAATAATACACTTACTTGTTTTGTAAGCTTTAGAGTGGAGAGTAAGCGAAAAAAATTCAAAGTCGTCAATTAATTAAAATCGTTACCTTACGAAAATAATTACGAATTTAATGAGATGCTCAACTCTGGAAATACTAATCCATTAAACATACAAAAAGAACATAGCACGAGTGCCAAACACAAATTTTAAATCACGAGTCTACCTGCTTTGCAAATCTTAGGGAGAAAAAGCAAAAAGCTGAATTTAAAAAAAAATAACGTCACATTACGAAAATGACAAACTGCAGAAGACAGCGTCATGGCATTGAGACAGCATGCTTCGAACAAAAATGCATGAATAAAGGTCGAAAAAATTTTGTAATAATAGTTTAGAATCTGCTTAATATATGCTTCTAGGAAGGACCGCTCTCTTTACCGAAGTGAGATCGAGTATTAAATAAAATGCAGGAGTATTTGGCAATTCTCTCATAACCTGGATTTATTTACCTGTGCGATTTTTTTTATTATTATCAGCCGTTTCGTCTCAAAAACGTATTTTTCCATCTATGCAGGAAGATTGCACATTTTTATGGGGTGGTGGGGTTTTAATGGTTTATTTATTTAATTTTTGTGATAATGGAGATGGCAACAAAAATTTCAAAGATTCTGCGACGTATTTTTATTACGCTTTATCTGAAGGCTATTCTTTTTAGGTGACAATTATTTGATTTCGGATCATATAATAAAAATTTTCCTTCAGTTATTTTTACTCTCGTAAACTGATATACACTGGAGAATATATTTATCCATTTTTTAGAAATTAATATGTATCTATTTTTTAAAAGATATTTGAAATATTATTAAAATGATACTGACGAAGCATATATATATATATATATATATATATA
>JAOUZG010023330.1:4714017-4737411 GCA_026289955.1 Argiope argentata
TATATATATATATATATATATATATATATAATGCAGTGTTTTCAAATATTAACTGAGTTTTTTACTAATTAATTAAAAACTAACTACACTTCTCCACAGCCAAATAAGAAATGAATTCAGTTTCCCTTGCTAACAAGATCAGGCTTAACACGTTTACGGCTGATTATTTCAAACGATTCTGTTGTTTTGATAGATTAAAAAATAAACATTGTTAATTAACCGATTTTTCAGACTCATTTTGAAGTACTTTCGAATTAAAATAATACATAATAAAGAAAATTACTAATTTTTAATCTGCATTACGTTACCCCAACTGACTTGGAAAATTCGCGTATTTTGTGTTGCTTCAATTGGAGTTATGAAGAGTCACTCATGAGTTACTATTACCGCAGTAGCAACATTAAAATGCCTATATTATTGAATAATGCACATGTGTTGTACGTACTTGAAATGAACGAAACTTTATCTTTTTTATTTTCCAAGTTTTATTACTTATATGAAATGGAATAGGTTCTTTTATATTTGAAAATTAGTTTTAGATGTTTGTGAACTTTTTTGAACGTTGGAAAATTTTCGTTTCAACCATAAAAAATCTTTTTAAGTGTAAATGCATTAAACGGACAAAGCTTTATCACCATACAACAATTAATTAATTTCTATTTCTAAAAACAGAATCACTACCAGATGAAAAATGCATAGAAAAGGAATTGAATTCCTCTTCATAAATTAATCTTGGAATCACATGCATTAATGCAGTATCTAGAAAACCTCCTCTGAACAACAGCTATCTAGTTGGGTCCTACGCAATAGTCATACAGTTTATATGTTTTTTTCTTTTTGCAAATATTTGGGCTAACCAAGTAAAGAAAGTGCCATGAATCCTCGCTGTAGTTTCCAGATATAGCTCTGTGTGAGTTGTTCTTGCTTTCTATCCAGAAAATCCGAAATGTAGAAAAAAAATTACTAATCAATTGTTGTTTAGAAGGAAACAGATACCAAAAGACGAATTCTATTATCTGATATAAGTTTTATGAATAATAAAAGTATCTTCTTCTGAATAGCACTCTTTCTATGCAAAAGAATGAATCGAATAAAGCCTTTAATTAAATAATACTTTTTAGAGGGAAAAAACTGCTCTCAAGTTAGAAGTATATTTTAATGAATAGAAAATAATATTTAAATAAAACTTTAAAACAAATTAATGATATATATAAATTCTAATCTCAAAAACGAATTAGTTTCCGTGACTTCATTTTATTTATGCCTTTCTTAATATATTACGGAGAATGTTAGGATATATTGCAAGATTTATGCATAAAATATTTCAAAAGTAATATCAGCTATATTTTTTATTTCAAGGTTAATCTTCTTTATTACAACTGACGGTTATCTTTTTTTATCACTGTTATCCAATCAAAATCGAGTGACTGTTCATTGTTCGAGATATATACTATTAAATTTTATATCTTTTGCCATATTCATCTTCGGCTTCTTTTTATTTTGAAAACTAAAAAGATAAATTCTGTGGTTTTCTGTACGATGCTAACTTCACCATTAAATTATGTAAAAAAGAAAATCTAAAGGCATTTTTTTTTTAAATTGGAAGTTTTATAATAAACAAAAATTTAAGATAATAAAATTAAAATAAACTTCAAACTTAAGAAATTAAATCGAACTTTTTATTAACACTGAAGAATTTTGCATTCCATTATTTTTAGATTTGCATTATATATAAGTAATTTATTTTTGAATTGGAACAACAATTTCGGCCAAAATCCCAGTTTGATAAATGATCTAGTTTTTATTGCTTTACTCATTTTCGCTAAAATTTTCTTAAATCTAAAGACTGTTGATTTTTAATTCTTATTTCAAAATGCATAGATCTTAAAACACTTACAAAAATCAAAAACAAAATATATTCAACCAGAAATTTGAAAACAAATTAGTATAAGAGGTTTTTTAAAATTTTATCAATGTTTAGTATAAAATTATTATTATTATTTAAAGCACAATTGAACTGAAGGTAGTTGCCCTTTTAACTTTCAATTGGGTAAATGGAATTTAGTATTCATTCGTTTTAGTCTTTACAAACTGTCCAGAAATTCTAGCTGAAATAAGCAGTGATTCTAAAAGGAATCTTAGGAGAAGAACTCAACATTACAAACTACTCTAATGATATCAAGTGGATAGTAGATATTAATTTATAATAGTTTCCGGAAATGGTGCACACGAAATCTAAAATTAATCTTTAAAATTCATAAGTGGAAATATTAGTTTGAATATTGCTAAGTAAGTAAAGTTGATATATTTGCATTTAGTACACAAGAAAATTAAGGAAAGAATATTTTTCTTAATTTTCAATAAAGATTTTTTTTCATTTTTTCCCTTTTCTCATACTCCAATCCGATTATTTTATATAAATTATAAAATTAATTTCCATTTTCCAATTCATTTAAAATTAATAACACTGAGGAGCAGCGATTCTCATATAAATCATTTACTTAGAAGATTTAATCTTAAAATAAAACAAATTTTATAAACCATTATGAGACAGTCCAAGCAATTTTCAAAACATTTTATAAATGCATCTAGATCATTTTGCAGTGAATTAAAAATAAGCGAATAACGTATTTTTAATGAATAATTATTTTAAGTGAAATAATTAAATTACGTGCATTGAATAATTTTATAGTATTTAACATTTAAATGTTTTATTTGTTAATTTTTATATTTAGATTCTATTTTTTTATGATTTCAAAAAAGCGTGTAAACATTAATCCCACTTTTAAGATACTTTAGAGGTGTAAAAAATTCTCTTACGAACAAAAATCTTAACTATGCAAATTTATTGCAATTTTAATTTTCAAAAACTAATTTCTTGATGATCAACAATTGACAATGCCGAACAATTTATTTGACAGTATGAGAAAAAGTTTGAGTCTATGATAAATATCTGCACGACTTACTCTTACTCACACACTTGCAGGACACCGTATTAAAAAATGCTTGCAAGTCATCAAATTTGTTGTACGTCTTTTCATTCGAATTATTCTTGTATTATAACAACTGTAATAAATAATTTAACTATAAAATATGAAAGAAAATTAACAGATAAATTTTGAACGAAGAGATTTATTTTAATATTAGATAAATTGAAGACTAATATTTTAACTAAACAATTTTTATGAAGCAAATTAATAATATATTTAATTTTTTAATTAATTTGAATTTTAGTTCTTTATTATATCAATTAAGTATAAAGTTATTTTAATTGTTAATAAATAAGAGAAATGCTCAATTTTTAATATTTGAATAATTTAACAAAAAAAAATAATTTTTTTTCGAACTGTATTTTTAAAAAAATGAGCGAATTTCCTGAAATGCCTAGTTATTTTGTTGAGTTTGAAAAAAGGCACCAAGTCTCTTCATTAATTTTTTATTATTGTCTGCCCATTAATATTTACTATCTCAATGCTTAATAATTTAATTAAATATTTAATAGAATTTAATACATAATAAATAATAAGTATTCATAGTATTTTATAAAATTATCTATTTCATTTGGCAACAGAAATTTTCAAATAAAATAGAAATGAAGAATCTTAAAAAAACATGCATTAACTATTGAGCATTTTTCTTTTTGGTTATATTAATAAAATTTTATGAAATTTCTGCCGTAATTAGTTTGATAAACATTCATAAGGCTGTTGTATTAAAATTCGATACGCATTGTCAAAGAATGAGAAAAAATCGCGGCATAATAATTTTCAATTGTTAAATACAATATTTAGTAAAAATTATCGGTCGAAAAAAGCGTAAATTATTATGAGATAATAATAATTTTAAACCAGTCTCATTTCGAACACGTAAATTCTTAATCTGCTGGGAAATGTGACATAAGCAAAATATGCACGATATATTTTCAAATGTACGTTTGCTGCTTTCGAAAATACGAAATTTTAAAAGAAATATTAAAAAATAAATTTTATTTCACATTTTTTTCGATGAAAATTAATAAAGTGATCAAGCAGTTAAAAATTATTTTGTGCAACTTTCATTAAAAAAAAATCAAACAAAAAGAATTTTTACTTAAATTAAATTAATATGAATTACATTACTCAAAGCACTTTTTTATAATTTAAATATAAATTTATGCAAAACCTAAATCTAATTTATGCAAAACCTAAATCTGATTTAACATTCTTAACAATCCAGGACAAAGGAACTGCAATAAGAAACTACCCTTTCTTCCAAACATTCCCCCCAGGGAGTCTTACCTGCATGTTTCTACCCTTTCTGGATGAAATCGCTTTTCTCAAATGGTCGCTGCGGTGAAATCTTGTCGGTTTGAATACAGCTGTCGAATTTTGAGAAAAATGATCGCGCACCTACATGATTCGTTTATTTCGTCATTTTTACTCGCGTCGAAGATCGCTGCTGAATTATCCCCCGTCAGCCGAATGCTGAATCATTCGAATGAATTCAATCTCCTCTCTTTAGTTTCATAAAGAACTCCCCGTGTCAATGGGGAGAATTGTCAATTCATTAAATTCTAGTTTTAGGTTCGAATGAGTCTTCCGCATACGCGTGTCTCCGTATGCTTTAGAATAAATTAGTTTGAACAGAAGCAGAATGTTTCGCCAAAATGTCTAATGACTTTTCTGTCCTTGACGATTCATGACAGAAAGGTAACGTCTGCGTCGTTACTAGCAGCAGTGTGCTTAGACGCTGCACGTGAGTGGCCCCTTTGTTTAATAAATTCTCATGTAAGAACTACACCAATTTCAATACTTTTATAATTTATATTTATACTTTTTCCCTATAATTTAAGCAATATCAGTGTTTTCCAAGACAAAAGGAACAGGAATTAAATGATACGTTCATAGACGAGTGAAATTTACTGATGGAATAACATTTCAAATTTAAATAACATTGAAATTTATTTTTAATAAAGAAAGCATAGAATTGGATTTATATACAAAAGCATAAGAAAGTAATGCCTTTTATGGCATATTATTTGGAATTTTATTACGTTGAAATGTATCGTATAAATCAAAAATAAATTAATAAACTTACACATAGTAATATAAGAAAGTAAATGTCACTTGTGATCTAGTATTTTAAATAATACTTCAGTATAGTTCCAGAGTGGAAGAATATGAAAATTAATTATTAAAACAAGGGTAATGGCGTGTTTGGACTTCACAGTGGTATGATACCTATCTTATATTCTTATCATATTCAATGTTTTAAGGTTATATAAAAGTAAACTATTTTTTATCTTACGGTGGCTCATACAAACATGGGACAGCCGTACGATCGTTCAAACGACTGTACATTCTTATAATGCCGGCTCTCTGGCACAGAGATAGTGCTTCTTCCTCGTCTTCTGGGAGTCCCGAGTTCGAGTCCCGGTTAGAGCATGATTGTTCTTCTGTGTGCTATGCATGATTGTGCCCTCCTTGCAAAAAGAGGCTGTGATATGATAGAACTAAGTCGGTCCTCTACCTATTTCTAGGTGCTCCGGTCCTTGTGACTAACAGAGGCTGCAATCTTTCCCCATCCAGTCAGGCACCTGGGCTAGCACTGCTGGCCAAAGGGGGCAGGCAATAACAACAACAACGCATTCTTATAATAATGACATCTTGCATTAAGTTTACTATTATCTCTTCCATTCATACTCCTTTAACGAAATTTCGAGTGTTTTGAAAAGTATGTCAAACAAAAAATACACTATTAACATTTTAAATAACTTATTAATATATTAACATTAAAAATAACTTAATATTATAAGTTATTTTTAATTAACATTTTAAATAACTTATTAAAATAACTTATTAATACACTATTAACATTTTAAATAACTTATTAATAATTATAAAATAAAACATTTTATAATTATTATAAAATGTTTTATGTTATTCACTACATAAAATGAAAGTATCCAAGCTTCAAAAACTCGATATTTAAATTATGATGATACCACCATTTTAAAATTTAGCAAGGTAGAAAAATCTGATTTTGAAATTTGTGCCTGCTAGTTTCTGTATATGTAAGCTTAAAAATGGAACAGAAAAGGCAGCCAAAATATGATGTATGACTTTTAGACTCAAATTGTAAGTCCATATTGAATTTGGGAGAAAATTCATTCTAGAAATTTTGACCATTTTCTCTGCATGTGGAAATGATATCTTAAACTAGATATGAGATTGATGAAATATCACATCTGATTTTATATAGATTGTAGATCTGTGTTAAAATTTGAAATACATTCGATATAGTGTGACTATCGGTGTGATATTTTAAATATGCAACAAGATAGATAAATATAATTTAACAAGATGGTCTTTCGGCGAAAGCTGTAGATCTGTGCAATATTCTGCACTCAATTTGCCTAAAAAAATGGATTGAGAATGCACATTTATTGTCTTTTCTGCAAGATGAAGCAAAAATTTGGTTTTATTTAGAATAAGAAAGCAATTTTCAAAGAAAATTCAGTTAATTACAATTTCATTGGTCTAATTTTTAATAGAAATTTTTTAGAAAATGTCTCTGCATTTCTTACACATGTCTGTATTTCTTACACATTTGTATTAATAATACCATTACAACTGTATGATATACATAATTAAGCGTAAATTTAATTTTAAAAAGCTTTTACTTTTATCTTATTTACTTTTTAATAGGGCCTTTGTAAAAAAAATCAAAGCAAATTGAAAAAAAAATTATACATTTTCTTTTCCTCTTAATTCTAAATAATATTATATCCGGAAAAGATTATTATTTTAAAATGTACTCTGTACATTTAAAATGAACAACATTACAAATAAATTTCTATGTAATAATAATAGAGAATTTAAAAAATATTAACGTAGCTTACAAATAGTAAAGGGTGAATATTTTTGAAGCTATTTCCATAAAATTTTCATTTTATACTAAACAGACATCTAGACTGTATTTTAGTATCAGCTACGTCAGAAATCATTTGCCCGGGCTGGTCATCTGGGGAGGGGTTGCTATGCACGGGGAACCGTTATTGAGGTGCCAAAACATGATTAAGAACCAAAATAAAGTTCTTAACGGTAATAGAGGGATGGAAAGAAGAGAGGAATAATTTTAACTTGAACAATGGATGGGTTTGGATATATATGAAGTGTACAGATATATTACAGTTTAATGCAAGTGTGAAATCTATTATAAGAATAGAGTAGGGTCATTTACCTCGCCTACCAATTTAAATTGCATATACTACTTTTGATAATTCATATTAAAGAGAGTTTAATATTGTTATATCTAATAATGGCCATGGCAAAGAAGTATCTCTCTAGGTATCAAGACTCGATTAAAAAAAGAAAATTAGATATATCTGTTTTCTTGCCTACGAAGTAATGCTGGCAATGAAATTGTTTCGACTTCAGAAGTTACAATTCAAGCTTCAATTGGCGAAGAAAGTTCCGCACAAACTAAACTATCTTGCAAAGAAAGGGTTGAAACTGTAAAATTTCTTATGTTTATGCATATACGATGGAATAAAAAAGTGACGATGAAAATGATAGTGACAAATGTGATGAAATTCACATGTGATTCAGATTTATGACCAAGCCTTATAGCCGCTTAATTTAAAATATTTTGCATTAAAAATAGAATTATGCAACACAAAGGCGTTTTTGCTAAGGATGCTAAAGGAGGATCATTTCCCACTAATTACTACTTTAAAAACTACTACAAAACAAAACAAATTTAACCTACAAAAAATAGGGTTTCTTCAAATATGTTCTGTTGAGTAAGCAAGTTTAAAAAGTTAATACGTATCTTAAAAATATTAAAATCGTTATTTTCTTGTTTCGAGTATTGAGGACAAAATTTATTTTGCAGATGCTTCAATTCATCAAATAACTGTCATCATTTTTAGGGACAGCGAAAAATTAGTTTAGAGCTCGATAGTGTAAAAATTAATTTAAATATTGGCAAAATTGCGTCAAAAGCATATAAATTGCCATTTTAAGTTTTTTTTAAAGCCAACTTTTGCACTTTTAAGAATTAAGAAATAAGGATTTTTTTCTACAATTATGTTTGAGTAGTTTGAAATAAATTACAAATTCAACTGGAATAAATTTAAATTTTGGATGACATATGATATTTTTTTTTCAACTTGATAGTCACACTTTGCCTTTAACCGAATTTCCCTGCTTTCGGATTCTCAATGGAAAAAAAGTGCCGAAAAAGAAATTCGATTCCAGCTTCGTGAACGGAGACTTATAGATAAAAAGTTGAAGCACTAAAATCTGAGTTGTGGACATTCTGTTCGTTAAATCGATGGAAATTCAACAGCTTAGATGAAAATTATTATAAGCGGGGAAAGTGTCTAGCTTTGGGGACAATGCATAGTAGCAAATTATAACACATTTTTAAAAAATGCTACTTTCCCAAAGACATGCATTTATATATCACTGGTAAAAAAAGCTTGGCGATCTATATTATATAAAATTAAAAAAAACAAGAACAAATGAAGCACTAGCTATGACAAAATTATACTTTGCATCCTTTTTATTTTGACGATAACAAGTGCTTTTAAAATTTTAACTAGGTTAATGTCGTACAGTCAGCTGATTTTTTATTCCGTTTTTATTACTTTTAGATCATCTCTGGAAATTATAGGGAAGAGATTATCATGATAAACTGTTCTATTTGTTCTTCACTCTTATATAACTTTAAGAGGGTTTATGACTTAAAGAATAGCTTTCAAAGAGTATTTGGAATATCTAGAGGGGTTTCTCTATTTAATTAAAATATTAAGTTAGTTTGAAGTAATGGGTATTTTTCACTTTCTCTTATGAGCATAATTCACAGAAAAAAAGTATTTTAATGGTCTAAAAATTCGTTTTCAAACTTTAAATCAATTATCACATCTTTTAGCTTCCCTGAGTTTGAAGAAGATTGTCCTTTTAAATTATAACCCTATTTGATTCCGATGAAAACAATGATTGATTTGAATATACTCAGTTGGACGGTTGAACTTTGAATCGTGATTAAATTTCTTTCAGTTCTTAGTAAAATCCATCAGAGGAAAGGCTGTCAATATGTCTGTAATATGTGAACATGCTAACTCAAATAGGCAACAATATATTTAAAATTTCTCTATGGTATTAAAACTAAAACTACTCCAAATTTTGAAACAATCTTTTGACTATTTATCAGTTAATTTATTTATGTGATAAAATGATAATATCAAAATGTAACAAGGTAGATAATTTCATTCTAATTCTATTCTAATGACTTTGAAGTAGACTTACGTAGACAAAAAAATAATACCCATGATTAATTTTTAAATAAATCCATCTACACGTAAATTGTTTATTCGTATTTGTATATGATTTAACTGAACACGATAATTAAAAAAAACTATAAGGCAGGAAAAACGAAATCTGGCATGTATTTTTGATACCTGAGTTTTATTTTTGTATTAATAGTGGGTCCAATAATTTAAAGGAAAGAGACCTAAAATCTTTAATCTATGAAACTTGTCACAAAATGTCGTATATTGGGTAAGTAACTGTGAACAAAGGTTCTTAAGTCTGTCAAATAGGGGGGGGTATGGATAAATTCCTCCACTTAAAATGTTCAGAGCTTCAATAGACCACGCTATGGCATTTTTAACAGGAACAAGAGTATTTTTTTATATATACAAGAGCAAAAAATGAAAAGATTAAGAAGTTGAAGTGTCTCTCTCGAGTTGAGAAAAAAATATTAAGTTCTTGCCGACCAGATTGCATAGTGAATAATGATACAATAATACCCACAAATATATCTGTACTGAATTTATTTCGTTCTTAAATCGGATGAGTTAAATAAGTTTTATTGAATTAGGAGCACTTTGAATTCTCTCTCTTTCAAACTATGATAATTTGTAAATAATTTTACAAATTACGTATATGCTATAATAGCAGCGGTCAAAAGTATTTTTATTTTAATTACTGTGGCGGTGATTCTAGTTCTACTTTTTCTATTATAACCTTCAAAATATTCCTGATAACTGATAAAGGTGGCATTTTCTTTTAAGCAAAGGACTACAGAAAGCAGATTGCTTTTCTAAAATAATTCCAAGGGGAAAGAATACATATTTCCTTTTGAGTCAACCCTTTTTTTGCTGAAAAGTGAAACTTAATGCTTAAAATGTCTTGATAAAAATGTTCAAAATTGGATTTTTATCAAAATTTGAAAATACATAAAGTAAAAATTTACAGATATACTTTTAACTACGCGCTATAAAGACATATTTAAAAGTTATATGTCACCCACAGCATGAAATACTGCATTAAATAGTTTATATGCAATATGGGAGTCAAAATGATATTTCACACAGAAACCTTTAAAATTATTGTGTCATTGTCTCAAGCTATGAGTAAGGAGTAAAATTTTCTCTATGAATCCACCGATAAAGCATTAGGGCGTAATTAAACTTTCTTACATATGGCGCAACTTCCAAATAAATTATGGTAGTTGGCACATTGAGAACGCTAAGCAAATTACATCTGATTGTATTGTAAAATTTATTTCTTTTCCTTTTGTCAGAGAAATTCTCAATTAAGGCTTAAAGGAATTCTACTTCTTATATTTCCTCAACCGCTCGAGTATGAAAAGAGAAATCGTTGAAGCCCTGCGAAAACTCAAAAATACAACTAAAGCTATAAATCATAATCATTTTGAAATTAATTGCCGCTTTCATATTTTTTTTCTTCAAACAATATAATTCCTTACATTTTTACCGTATGGATTGTTAAGTGTTTACAGGAAGTAATACAGGGATAAATGTTTCTTTCTTTCTTTCTTTTTTTTTATTTGAAGGAAAAAATATTCTACATTTCAAATTTCCGTTACAATAGAATTAATCAATTTTCAAATTTCGCCGCCTTATTTCGGATAAAAAGATAACTCAAATCCATTTCCCTCCAACCAATTTCTTTTCCCTTTTTCTTTCGCCCTCTTTAAATAAACTGAAATGTGTGATGGGAAATGACAATCGATTTTAGCCAACGATAATTAGCAAGCAGGGGGAGTTCGGGGGGAAATTTTGTTACATGTAAACGTTAACGTCAAACGGGCACGCTTTAGTGTTGTTGAAGGTTCTAAATAAATTCGAAAAATTAAGATGAATATCATTTTTTTAAATTCCTTGTGCTTGTTTTTGGGATTTAAAGCTTTGTTGTGATATAGTAAAGTGATATTAGTCATGTTAAAAAACTCAAAAAGACTGGCCAACGTAATTGAATCACCAGATGGTTAAGTGCAGCAACTAGAAAAAAATTAAGTTACTCAATATTAACTTAGAACCTTTCATTTAAAAAAAATTATAAAAATTATTTGAATCCATACTTTCATAAATATAGCAAAAAGTTAAAAATTTCAGGTTTTTGAGCAAATGATTTATAAATTACGTAAAGCAAAGTCTTTTCTATCGGAAATGAACTATTTAGTATCTCTCTCATTCATTAAAAAGGGAATTAAATCACCTGATTAATTGAAGCTAGATAAGCGACAATATTAAAGTAGTAAATTCCAAAATTGAATTAAAGAATGGACAGACCTTAAGAATTCCAGTTTTTCAAGATTTGAATAAAAATCAACTACAAAACATCGCCTGCGCAAGTATGAAACAAATCATATCAAACAAAATTGTGAAAAATCATTCTTTTTATAAATTCTTTTTAATGAAGTTTAATATTTTTCATTAAAGTGTACACAGATTATTTTATTCGTAATCATGCCTTTCATATCTTACTTTGGTATGCAGTTTGTCATGAGAATGTCAAAATTAAGGCATGGTGCAGATTACTATGAATAAAAATAGTTTTGTCCTCTTTTTGTCATGTTATTCATTATTATAATATAATGCATGACACATACATTTTTTTTGTCTCTTTTACTATTGTGGCAGCGTTATCTACCCCGTTTAGTTTTTGACTTAGAGGTTTTTGTTTATTCCTTTCTCCTTTCATTTGTTACTCAACTGAAGTACATATCCAAAATAAGCAATCCCATTGCCTTTTAGAAAACTGAGACTGTTTCTATTCTGCAGAGTTTTCTTTTAATTTTTATTTAAAAGCGATGTTCAACAATTTTTTTTGTTGCTCTTTTTTCATTTCTTCATTTCGGTTTAGAAGATTTTCATAATATTCATCCACTAACCTTTTTTTGCATTTAACGAAGCGCTACACATTTTTCGCTCAAATAAAATAATAATTTATAATAAATTATTTTACTCGTTTTCTGATGTACTAGAGTGTAGTGCACTTTTATACATAAAAACGCCAATATTTATATATATTATAACACAATTAATCAATTGAATTAAATTTTTATTTCATACTAATGAGGCTAACTGATGGCTATTAACAGAAGCATTTTGATTTTAAGATTTCTTAATATTTATAATTACGAAAAATAAATCAAATAATATAGATAGAATATAAATTAAACAAGCAAAATCCTTACTGTATTATAATGCAATAATAAAGGTTTGTGTTTAAGAACTGTTTTGGCTCACTTTTTTTGAAATTATATTTTTGAAAAACGCATATAAAACAGTAAGTAATTGTCAAATCTAGTCATGAATTTCAATTAAAAAATTAATTGAAGACTTTAAGTGTTTTATGTAAACTAAATAGTTTGAAAACGGTGAGAATTTTGTTAACCTTTCTTTAACCGAAAATTTTCTATTCTAGTTAAACAAAATAATGCGAATTGACTAATTATTAATTGATTTCTAAACTATTACAGATTAAACTAAAAAGCGATTGTGACATACATCACTGCGCAGTGTAACTTTAGAGTAACATCTACAGTCAAAACATAAAAACTCGGTTCATTGTTCTGGGGGTGAATGTACCTCAAGGCACAATCTATTCATAACAGATAAAAAAAGGTAAAAATAGCATAGTTACTAGAAAAAATATAAAAAATTAGAATTTTTTAATGAAATCAAAGTATTTATTGTCTTTTTTTAAACAGACCTAAATGATCTTTTTTTTTCAATTTTCTCATTCTGATTTACTTTTTCAGGACAGAGGTGGTTTCATACTCATATTTTTTACCTGACTTTCCTAACGAATTTTTTAAACAAATGACACAAAAGTTTCAATTACATTTCTGTAAACAAGATGACAAATACTAGTAGCCCAAGTATGGTAAAATATGCCATTTTTAGTTACTATTCTTCCCTATTAATATGGTTTTCATGCAAAGGACTTTTCGGATTTCATACACATAAGCCTAATATGGTCATTTTGGGACACATACATTGCAATGATAACCTGTGGGAGGGAAGTCCCTTATATTTTCTTGCGTAATATAATGAACGTGCTATTGTATTATTTACTGCCTGCCATAGGCATTAAAACCTAACAGAACGGAATGTTTGCTGATTTTCTACTGGTGATTAATCATAAGAATTTGTAAATACTCAAGTATCAGAGAGCCAATCATACATTTTGAACGTTTTTTTCCAATTGTTTGAAATCAAAATTTGGCATAGATCCAAAGTTAAAATCACAATTTCATATATTTGTTATCGTGTTTACAAATTTATTAAAATTCAAATCAGTTAGTGGTAAATTCATAAGCATTTGTATTCAAAATTTAATAAGAATCTACACTTTAAGTATTAACTATGTGAACCAAGTCTTATCTATCTAGAAGTTTTTGTTTTTATTCAAATCTAGCAATTTTGATTTATATTTGAAGAGCCTGAACTGACAGACGCTTCCAAACGGATTTGGTTTAAAACTTGCTTACTAAAAGCATATTCTTTATATAAATTTATTGACAACACCAAAAGTGTTTTATTTTTTAATGAATTTGGAAAAGTATATTTCTGCGTTGAATATGAAGTACTAAATAAAATTTATATTTTATGAACTAGATACTCAATTCTGCTTCAACATTTATAAAAATGTTATTTCATTTATTTAAAATTAAATATTAAATATATTGCCTTTCATTAGAATTATTTTTTAATTCGGAATCGGGCAGTATGTATGGACAAATTTTTGAATAATATCTTCAAACATTACTTGTTTATGTCTCATTGTAAAAATAATAATATAAATAACTACGCAGTTATCGTATATACATTATTATTATTTTACAATTATACATAATAATACATTTTTGAGAATATTTTAAAAACTCTAAAACTATTTAAAACAGAAAGAAAGAAAAAAAGAAAGCAAACTTAATTACAAACAAACAAAAACAAATTTTACGCTCATTAAAAAAGCAATTAAATATTATTAATAGAAATATCGAATGAAATTCTCAAAATTTAACGACAATGAAAGAAAAAAAAATGACTTCGAGTAAATTTATGATATCTTCATATTCGTAAATGCATTTATTTTAAAACATGAAAAGATTAATTTAAAACAACTTTTACTTAGCAATTTAATTCATATCTTGCCAGCAATTATAACTCCATGTAGTTAAAAAAATATATACTAACATTAATCGCTTTATTTTGTTTTTTTAATGGATCCCATCATATTTGCTCTATGATTTTAAGAGCTCATTACCCCACCAACAATTTTTAATTAATCATAATTGTATTCTTGATATAAAACTCTATATTTTTAATATTTTAAAATACTTTTTAACTAACGACAATTAGTTTTTCAGTTTTTCAAAACTTTGTTCATTAAAAATGAAGTTTTAGAGAATAATTTTTGCATTTTGTTCATTAATAAAAAGATGTTGAAAAGAAATTATTATAGATGTTCTTAAAAATATATAAATCAAAGCATCAATATATATCAAAATAACCTAGTAAAAATAATCAATAAACCTAATTTAGTTCTGAATTACTGCAATCATGCTTATACTTTTATCTAAATTTATATTCTATTCAAAATATATATAAAAAATATTTTCAACTTACCTACTACTGAGTGATAAATAAAATACTTCTTTTTATACATCTTTGTAAGTAATTGGCAAACAAAAGAAAATTTAAATAGGATAAACTCTCATGTCCTTTTTTTGCTCAATGCTTTCGTTTTATATTGTCAGTTGGAACAAAATTGGTAGAAATACTTGATCAAAGTAATATTATTTCATTTCGATTTGAATAGAATGTAAGAATTTTTGTTTAAAACCACTAATTATTTTTCTGATTAAAATTACTTCGCCTTTTTTCTACTTTTATTATCTCCTGAAATTCATTTCTGAATTTCTATGAACTGAACTCCATTTCTTTAAAACGCTACCCTATCTAAACATATTTCATTTTAACAAAATAATCTAGTAAAATACGGACCATGTTAGCCTGATCACAATTTTGTCTTTTTGACAAGAGGGCTGTCTGATAGAAACTTTATTTAATCTAATATTCATTGTGTTGGAAAGTCTGATTCACAATATTTCCGACGGGGTCATATAGTTGGTTTGAAGATGTACGTTCCTGGAATATTTTCTTCTTCAGCCAATATTAGGCTGATTGAATGATTAATGTTAAAATTAACCAGTCCAAAAGAAAACTGTTCAGAGCAAATCAGAGCTACTTCAGTGGCTGCAGAGACAACGCATTATCTAGCGTGTCATTCTCGCCACATGGTCTCGATTCAGTCTCAAAATAGCTTAGCTTTCAAACGGCAAGTTAATAATGATTAACTTAACCTAAACCTGAAACAAAACAGAGGAAGGAGATTGAAAGAAAATGCTTGCAAGACTAACCTTCGCAGGAATTCCGAACTTCTTCGGAATAACTGCCCAGATATTGAATTGAATTCTCCATCAGATATGAAATAATTCATATCACAGAATAATAAAAGTCAAACAATATTTTTCAGCCGTAATACAACTAAACATGAGTGTCAGATTCGCAAGAAACTGTAAGAACACTGGGAGCAAAAAAGCTGCGACTGAGATAAGACGGCACGGGATTTGATTATGACAAATATTTTCCGGAACAGAGTTCTATCGAATGAATTCAATTGTTATTGCTTTCCATTCAATCCATGTTTGGCTTAGCGAATCAATTTTAAAAGTTTTTTCCCCTTGTTTTTGAGTCACTTTATCTTATCGAGTCACAGCTGTTATTCTGCATCGAGCTAGTTTCAAGAAAAGCGCACGATAACGAAGAACTTAATTGATATTGGTGTGTGCTGAAAATAGAAATATTGATACATGTAGATAATGATCTAATCTGAAACCTTTTGGCATGCTAACTGAATGAATGGTCTAAACTTTGGAAGAGTTCATTTGCTTTTGAAGGTAGTGTTCTTTTTAAGTAATTTAAGTCTTTTGAAATTAATTAAATGTTTTTGATTTATAAATCTTAATTTCATATCAGAACGTTTTGAGGAACAAAAAAAAAAGAAAAAGAGACAGCAGAAATTTAAACTGATAATAAATTATCTTTTTTATTCATGATACCAAAGAAAATCTGTATCTATTGTAATTCGATGTTAGCTATTGAGTTATAAGAGTTTGATAAGGTTATCACAATACGTATGCTCTTATTATAAATATTTATATAGCTTTTTTTTAAAAAAAATTATAATGTCTTAGTTTTCGTACAGTCTAACACTTGTGGTATAAAAATTGAGTTAAATAAATATTTATCATAAATGTGATGTTTCATTTTAATTGTCATTATTTTTCGTTTGATTAATTTAAAATTTCCTTTTATTTTTTAAATTATTTTTAATTCCATATTTTTTTTTCAAAAATAGCATCAATAAAGCATGATGCTTCAAAACTTAAAGTAAAATTCCTTCAATTTAAATTTTCTTTAATGATCACTAACATGTAACCCCCCCTCGCTATACAATGGATTTTTTTGGGATTACGTTTTGAATTAAAACAATGAGCATCTATTTTAATTAAAAACAATACTAAAAAATATAATATTAATATAATAAAGATGTAATATGTAACAGTGAAACAAAAAAAAGCTAAAAAATATTTTCATTTAATTCATTTTTTAAATTTTAAACTGTTTTGAGGTAGAGTTTTTTTTTTAAATTTGTAACAAACAGATTAAAAGAGGAACATCTTTACTTATTATAAAGATGAATGTATGTTTCAAATCAAATTTCTGTCATTTATCTCTTGCTATTCTGTCATTTATCTCTGTCATTTATTTCTGTCATTTATCTCTTGTCATCTCTTTGCTATTGACTGCAAGGCAATTTTTCTTGTTTAATACAGTTCATTTATAAATAAACTGAAAGGGGACCACATGAGTTCTAGAAATGAACATAAGGTGTTAAGAAGATAAGATTCCATGTAGTGTTGGTGCGTACTTTGTATATTTTTTCAAAGACAAAAAATATATAAATACGGACACAAATCACTATTGCATAGTTATGTAATGCGTGGTACAATTAATCTTTTAGGAAAATTACAATTTTGTGAAACTTATTTTTCGATACTCAGTATAGCAAGTACATTTAAGCGTTTTGCTCACTTGCTTGGCCGAAGACAATTTTTATTCATTTTAATTTGCTGAAAGAGCGCTCAGCATTAGTGATTGGCAATGTAAAGAAAAGTTTTAACACAGTTAATACATTTAGAAATAAGTCATTATAATTATTAATTAATATATTTAGCAATATGTATAGAGCTTTATTTACATCCCTTTCATTCACATTCAAATCCTGTAACAAAGCAATAATTTGATTAAACATTCAGCGACATCGTTTTATAAAATGTTACAAAGTTTTAAGGAACACTTTTCAAATTCATGTCTTTCTAAAGTTTTCTTTTGCTTTTAATCATCTTTTCTATCTGTAAAATAACAGCATCAGTAACAGAGTTAAAAATGATATCTAAATTCCTGAATTAGCTTTTTTACGTGCGATTCAAATTGCGATCGCTTTTTCTTTGTCTAAAAATGAGTTACATTTTGTTTTTAAATTTTGGATTTCAGTTTTAAATTTACTGACCTAATTAAAAGCGCAGTCCAGAACAATGGTTTTTACTTGAAATAGTTTATTAATAATTGTAATTTTGGACAATATTGTAAACCATACAATTAAACATCAAATAAATGTCACTTCTTATATTAAGTTCAATAGGCTTTTAACTTCGAATACTTCTATATTACTGTTATTTACAACAATATTTTTTTTGCGGCATTACAAGTTTGTTCGAGCTGTAGTATACACATTGCTTTAATCGTATATGTTCTGTTCCTTAATAAATGTCGCATAATGGTTTTAAAATAATGTTTAAATGCTTTTCTAGAACTTCCCATCTTTTTGTAGATACAAAAAATAAACAATATAAACGTTTCAATACCCCCTACCCCCCACAAAAATTACTACTGGAAGAGTCATCGTAAATTAAAAAAATCAAAAGAATGTTTTAGGTTAGGCACATAAATTGCATGAGGACTCAGAGTATTTATTCTAGATTGCACCTCTTTATATTTCCCTTTCATGTTACTACCGTTGTAGCATGCTTATTCTTTACAATCCATAATATCTAAATCAAACACACTTAATATTTCCAATAGAGCTTTTTCTAGTGCTTCTCCGATCACATCAGTTTCTTCTATAAACCCTATAAATGACTCATCTATACTTTTTCTTTTCTCTTCAAACTCTGTATGACTAATAAAGACGGAATTTTGTTTTAAAGGAGAAAGATCGGAAGTAGAACCCATTTGGGTACTGTGGTACGTGACTACTTTTACATCGTCTTTAATTTCTTCAAGAACTTCATTTCCTAAAGCAGGAATAATTTGTTCTTTTGGTGTATGTGTTAAATAATATACAATATTATGTTTTGGAATTTTTTATTCTATTTATATGATCCATAAGAACAGAGTCGTATTTACTTAATAATTCGATTAAACTTCCCTATGAGTGGAAGATTATTACATGCTAAAAGCAGAATCATATCTACAATTCTTTGAAACAGTAATTTAAGTGATTTCATTTCCTTATTTATATGAACTTGGTTTGTTTTATTAATATTTTAGCATAAATTTAATTGTTTCAATAACTCTTTTCAAGCAATGAATGAATTAAATGACAGATAGAATGCTCATGATCTCGAAATATAGATGATAACTTTCTCCGGTTATTATAAACACGTATAAATCATGCAGATTTTTCATTTCCTCTGGAAAACAATATACAACTAAAGTGAAATACCGAGTCTTGCATTTTTGAACGAATCAGTATCCTTGGAAGTTGCTTTTCACTAATGGGCACTTAAAAAAAGTGGTAGAAAATGAGGCATAAAAACTCCTTTGTATTGACAGGTTTGTTTTTATTTTAAAACATTTTTAACTTATGCCTGAATTTAAACCTGAATCATATGTACTTTATAACATTTTTTATTGGTATTACTTTCTGATTCAATCATATTTGTATAAAAATATGGTTCTTCAAGATTTTCATAGTTTCTTTACTTTCTCTGCAAGATTGTGTAGTTTGTGCAGAACTTTCTTCGTCAATTGAAGCTTGAGTTGTAATTTCTGAAGTCGAAGAAATTTCATTGCCAGAATTACTTTATAGATTAAAAAAAAACGATCCAATAATCACATTTTTAAATATAGCTTTTCTTCTTTTTTTTCCTTTCGGCTAATTTTCTTTTTTTTTAAAACCGAATCTTGAATCTAGATGGATACTTCCTTGGCATGAGCATAATTAGATTTAACAATATTAAATGTTTCAAAGTATTAATTATCAAAGTATCATATTCAATTTAATTTAGTAGGAGAGGTAAATGACCCTACTTTATGCTTATAATAGGTTGCGCACTTGCACTAAACTGTAATATATCTGTGCTCTTCATATAATTCAAAACCTCATCGATTTTTTTCTTTTAAATTTTGAACTTGTTCCATTCCACTATCACTGTTCAGTACATTATTTTAGTTCTTGATTATGTTGGGGTCCCGTTGCATAGCATCTACCGTACCCACCCCAGATGGCAGGCCCTGACTTTATGGTCTAGTCTATTTAATTTAGAAATTTGGAGCAATTATACTTTTGAGGTTAAAGATGTGCATCTCCAATTATTTTTAAATTCTAATTTTAATTAAGTGAAAATAAATCGAAGTTTTGACATTTTTTCGCAATAACTTCCGAAAATATTACAGCAAAAATAATTTTGTATCGTATTAAAATTTAAAAAACCATCTTTCCATTGATGCCAGTTTTTTAATATATAAATTAAAATTCTATTTATAATCAATTAAAAAAATTTTAAAGCAGATTTTCAAACAATTTCTTTTACTGGAAAAAAAATATTATTTAACCACCACGAGCAGGTGACGTGTGCATGGAAAAAATTAGCTTTTCTCAAATTGTTAGATCACGTTGATAAGAATTGAAATTAAAAGATTGAGTAAACTCTTACACCTAACTGAAGTTAGAAAAATGAAATAAAATAACATGATACTGTCTAGAAAGATGAATGAAAGAAAAAAGTTTCCCAAAACATGATTGTAACCAACTGACCAATCTTGATTGACCAATAATTCTGCATTATTCAAGGCAAACATGGCTTGTATATTATATATTTGTAAAGCACACCTTCCAATAGGATAACAATTTCTAAACAGTTAGTATTAAGCATACAAACAGGATAAAAAAAAGGTATAAATGAAATAAAAAATGTTATTTCATGCAATTTGAATCCGTAAATATTCTGATGATTTGCGAATTTCATATTTTTAATACAGTTCATCGGTTATATGATTTCTATATACAAAAATATTATTTACATAAAGAAAGCTCCACTCTGTTGAGACTAAAACTGAGCGAATTACGAAAATCTAAATATTACTATCTTGTAAAAAGGCATTATTTTAGACATCTTCATTAATCGGCTCAAAGAAAATACGTCAATCAGCACCCAGAGTTTCCAAAAGGCTTGTTAATCTAAAATTATGTAACTGTTTATTATCCTGAAAAAGAGATATTCAAAACTACAGAAATAGGTCAGAGCATTTAACGGTTCTTTTACTTTAAAAGTTGAAGTGTCAAGCATATGAGAGCTTCGGAACAAAGAACTATATAAAATTCCCAATTAATAAAAAATAATAACAATAAAATAAAATATTATTTACTTCATCTAAATTTGTTTGAAAATAAAACTATAAGTATAAATTTATAATGAACAAAGAAATTTTTTGCTGTATATTTCTTTAAGATAATTTATATTAAAGATTAATTAAATCAAAAGATTAAATTTTCTGTATTCATGCTTTTAACATTTTTGGTTTCAGTAAAAAGAATATTTGGTTTCAGTATTTAAACTAATTAAGATTTAATCAATCTGCTCTATCAAAACTTCAAATTATGCTCAAGAGCTACATAAACTTCAAATTATGTCAGAGAGCTACATAGTTCAATAAATTGAAAGGCGTAAGGCTTTTATAGAAGTAGGAGCCACGCGACAATTAAAAATCTGAAATTTAAAAATATTTTGACTGAGGAGCCATTAAAAGACCAAGATCTAAGAAGCATTTAATTAAAAAGTTTAAAGAGCCGACAAACTAGATGGTCTCTAAAAGCAGTTAACAGTTCATAAAACGAACATATTAAAAGAAATGAGAATTAACGTTAAACTATTCGTTTAGAAGCCAGCTATAATTTTGTTGTGATAATATAAAATGTAAAAAGCACAAAATATCTGGAAAATAACAATTCCTTCGAATTGTTCCCTCTTCCCGCACTGAAAAAATTGATATGCGACCATAGAGCTGATCTATGGATGCGACCGCAATAAATTTTTTTTTAAATTACATTAATTACATTTTTAAAAATTACATTACATAAAATTACATTACAAATAAGATAAATAAAAGCAAATATTCAAAAAAAGTATTTCATATCTTTTTTGGAAAATATACTTGAACAGTATAAACTGTTATAATTTAATGATAACTCATACTAGATTTCTAATATCACACCAAAATCTACCATTCTGATTCGTTAAATTTTGATATGAGCTCAAGGTAGTAAGCCTTTCTTTAAAAAATATAAGATTTTGAATTATTCATATAAAAAAATCTTTTGATGTTTAACTAATTTTTCTATGCATGCTGTTTAATTTACTACATTTATAAATAATTTTTAAAATAATTTCCACAGATATAAACTCAAAAAAGTGCAGAAAAATTTCAAAATATTTTTTATTTGGTGACTGAGATAATTTTGGTTTAAATTAGTTAAATTAATAGCCTTTATTTGTTTCTTTTTGAAGTTTAACAAGAGCTTTTGGCGGAAGTCTTCGTAATTTTGAATTTTATTCAGTTGTCTGACGAATGATTTAAGTTTTCAAGCGAGCCACATCAACAGGTGCTCAGTTTTTGATAGACTGAATGCACCCATTCCAGTACCCCATAAAACATACATTATTAATGAAAGTGCGTCTGAAATCCGCTACGATTTAATTTTTAGATAATAACTTATTATTAAGGTATCATGGCATCAGAATTGGCTTAAAGAAAAAACTTTAAAAAAATATATTAAATCATTTTCAAAAAACAGAATTTAACAAACTTGATACCTGCATTTATTTTAGGTATTGACTGATCTAGCGGACAGAATTCAATGAAATAAAAGGAAGCTATTCATCTATTAACTTTTTGAGAGCATTGAAAACTAGTTTAATATGCAGTTAATTTAAACAGTGATTTTTTCTCTCAAAAATTTAACTAAAAAAACTGACATTAAAAATAAGAAATTATTTTTGTCTGGAATAATTTTTGAAGGTATTTTTCATTCTTATTATATAACATCGGGTTTTTTCTATTCGCTTTCAATTTATCAGTTTTCCATAATGGGAATGATAACTTGTTCCAATTACCTATTTTACACTGCTTTCAACTTATCTCTCAATTTTTGCAATTTATTTCAACTTGATATCCTTTTATACTTGATTCAACTTGATATCATTTCCATCTGAACATAAACAGTTCAGATGGAATATTCGATGAAAAGTCTTGTTGTTATTAGATATTTTATTTATGACAATAGATAAAAATAAGAAAAAATAAATAAAAAAACAGATTTTAAAGTTTTAAATGGGTGAAAAATTGTAATCACAAAGGAATGGATCAATATTATAATAATAAAATTCTGGTTATCAAAATAACAAAATCTTTAGGCTATATACTCTAAAGAAATACGCCAATTGAATCCCCTTTTTTATTATAAAGGAATTGTAACAGAGAACAAAACAAAGAGTGAAGCAAATAAATAAATATACAAAAATGAATAATCACAAATTTCATTTACGATGACCAATTTCAAGTCATCATGTGAGAGCTTTATTTTTTGGCATTATTTGTCTTAATTAATTTAAGTCTTTACCCAATTTAAAACGACTTGAAATAAATCACGGGACTTCTCTAGCGGTTTCTCTCTCTCTCTATGT
>JAOUZG010023330.1:4747411-4758845 GCA_026289955.1 Argiope argentata
ACAGTTTTTCTTGGTTCCCAGGCAATACGAGCCTTCATGTCGTTACAACGTAACGGATTCACATGGAGTGAGATAGAATACGATTTATCAAATCTGCTGAATTCATGGATTCTCTTTCTTAGACTAAATTTTTTCTACATATGATAATACATGAAAATGTAATTTCAATTTCTATTACGCCTCTTAACCCATGAATGCTTGAATTTTTATATTTTTTTACAAAAGCAATATACATACTTTGAATAGCTACATGTAAAAAGGTAAAGGTATTTAATAATATATGATTTCACACAAGGCGTCACAACATTTCATTATTTTAATTTTTTTCCGTGATCTAAAATAATAATAATAATAATTTGGCTAATTGTCACACCGTGAATTAAACTATATTCAAGTCACACAAATCACATTATAATAAGTTTACAGCAAAAATGAAAGTATCTTTTTATCAATATTTTTTTACAACGTAAAAAAAGTATTTTGATATTATTTTTAATAGTAAAATAATTCATGCAATAGCCATCTTAGTATTTTCCCAAGTTTCCAGTTTAAATCTAATTTTAGTATCGATATTGACATATATCGGGTTTTCTACAATTGGTTTATCAAAAAGCATTTAAAAAGAAATACTCATTAATGCCCTATAGAATAGTGATTTATAAATGTTAATTAAAACTTGTTGTCGAATGGCTACACAAATCACTGAAGGGAAAAATAAATTAATTTAAGAATGCTAGAGAAATTGAATTAAAGAAGTTGAATTTTTTAAAACCCGAGCAGCATTAGTTATCAATTAGAAGTTTTTTTTGGTGTAAATTTTTAATATGTCAGAAGTATTTAAAAAATTTCAAATTGTAGAAATAAGAGATAGCATCAATATTTATATATCGTGATGTTTTCATCACTACATTTATTGATTGGTGTATAGACCATAAACTATGTAAAGAAAAATAAGAGCATGAAGGGAAATTTCACAATTTTTATTATATTTTTATATAACAATCTAAGAAAAAAATCTTATGTAATGTAAGAAATTCTAAAGTATACTTGTTATTTAACATCATTTGTAGTTTTTTCTCTTCAAATTGGAGAATGGGCAAGTTCCAATACTGGGGCAGAAAATTTATTGAACATTAAAGAAACTATCCATCCAAAATTCACCTGACTTGACAGCATGAAATTTCAAAATATCTCGCTAACCAATGCCCACAATATCCTTCTTCTAATTCAAATGTTTAAACTTAAGAATCTCCATCTTGCAATAAAATTATAAGGAAGAGTAAGCATTTGAATACTTAGCATCTAGGAGGGCAATTTTCTCAATTGAAAATGTGCCTTTCAATATTTATTTTTTAAGTTTTGGGACAAAACTTCAGTATATTGGATAAAAAATATTCGAAATATGTAAACTGCAAATAGAAGACAATAGTTATTTGAAACTGACGGTATTTTAGTCTCTCCCCACCCCCCGAAAAAGATTTAGCTCTCACGTTATTAATTCAGTCCAAAACTAGAACCTTTGTAGCTGAAAAAAACTGCGCAGTTGGAATCTGCGCAGCAAAGTAAGCGGACGATATTTGTTCTGTCATGTAGCCATTGAATGAAGATAAATATTTGAGAAAATAATTTTTTCTTGGTGTTAAAGATAATTATCGAACATGAAAAACCTGTGTCACCATGATTGTGTGCTTTACTTTTTCAGAATCGGATTCAGAATCTCTCACGGAGTTTAACGATGAAAACAGTTTTAAACTATAAATGAAAGGGTGTTTATCGCATTTCGAATTGCGTGTTTTTTTCCTCATTAAAACCATTTGGAGAAAATGATTGCAAATAAGATTTCTAACATTTTTGCAATGTAGAAGATAAAATTACATTACAAATACTGTGTTTCCGTCGCAAACTAAGTTGAAAGTTATTACTGGTAATTTTTATGCTGATAAATAAAAAGCAAAAGTTTATTCTAATAAATTCAAAAATTAGCATTTAATGTCACCCATTACTTTCCTCCTTCAAACATAGTTGTGAATTAGAAAAACTATAAAAGGATGGTATTTTTTTTTATAATGATCCACTAATATTTATTTGATATCTATTAAATGTCAATGACATTTGTTGTTGCGTGTTAAAAAAGTTGCGCTTGAAATTTTTGCAGCGCATGAGTTTTGAATAAAACAGTAAATGAATGTTGGCCTTTAGCAGCAATTTTGAAGAATATAATTTTAAAATGTTACATACAAAAAAACTTGTACATTTCAAATTATTATTACAGTTTTAAGAGTAGAAAATTTACCCTTATTATAAATTATTATTATGTATAAGAAATCCAGAATTTAACAAGTAGCAGAAAATAATGGCTTTTATGATTTCATCTCTGAAAGTGAAGAAAACAGAATAGTACAAAACATATTGCTCAATTTCATAATTTTATCTCTAATAAACAAAAATATAAATGCCTCATTTGTGCAGAAATAAGCAAAAAAATATAGTAACATATCTTTTATCAGAATTTCGATGTAGTAAGTTTCTTAGAGCTCAATCAATATCTTATTTTTTTGGTTGGAAAGATGGTTAGATGATGGGAGGTTGTTATGATAACCTCTGCATATTAATTAAAAATATGAAATCGCTACGAAGAATTCTTGATTTGATTATAGCATTCGAAAGTGCTATAGAGATCAAAGGTACCTCAACAAAGGTATCCTACCTTTTAATTATGCAATAGAAGTATTGTTAAAAAATACCATTTAATTTTCTCTATTGGATTTTCTAATTTCAACTTTCTATTTAGGAATATAATCCTTTTTTTTCTTCAGAAAAATGCTCTGAATATCTAAATTACGCGCAACCACTTTCGTTTCGTCTAAAAACATATTAAATTTTGGAATTCAGTTAAAACTTTATTAACTAAAATTAAATAAATCAAGAACACGGGCTTTTGACCGAAATAATTTATTGATGTTGATAAATTTGGACAATATTGCAAATCTTATTATTAAACATAAAATAATTGACACTTCCGTTATTGAATTACGCAGATTACGCTTCAGGAGTGGCATATGCTTGAATGAATTCTTTTGAGACATTACCGATTTGCTCAGACTTTGTATATACTGTTTTTACTGAATCTGTATTGACTTTCCAACGATTGTCAAATAATAGGTCAAGAGTAATGGTTTTGTAGATTTCCCCCTTTTTTGTAATCGGAGAAAATAAGCTATATAAACGTTGCAATAAAAAAATGCGTTATTGGAAGTGGCATCACAAATTAATAAATTAAAAGAATGTAACTAAGAAGGCATAAAAATTGAATTAGAATTCAAAGCAATTCTTCTAGATAGCACATATTATTTTCTTTTCATGTTGTTACCGCTGTCGTAAGCCCGGTCTCTGTAATTCCTAATATATAAACCAAGCTTACTTAATCTTTCTACTTTTTATTATCTTTCTACAGTCTCATCAGTTATTTCTATAAAACTTGTAAATGACTCATTTATAGTTAATCTTTCTCTTCAAAATATGTATACCTAATAATGATTGAAATTTGTTCTTTATGAGAAATATCAGGAGTGCATTTAGATGCTATAGTACATTAATGATTTTATACCGTCTTTAAATTTATTAATTCATTTCCTAATGCAGAAATAATTTTTACTTGTGATCTAAGTATTAAATGATGACTAATTCTATTTTTTCAATTTTTTATTCTGTTTATGTGATCTATTGGAACAAAATTGCATTTACTTAATAATTCTATTTTTTTTATTCCATTATTAGGGGTTTTTATCATTTTTTCCCACGAAGATTATTACAGGCTAAAATAAGAATCAATCATATTCTTTGGGATAGTTAAGTCTTCTCGTTTCTTTATTATAGTAACTTGATTAGCTTTATCAATAGTTGAACAGAAATTTAGTTTTTTAGGAATTATTTCCTATTAATAAACGAATTAAAATGACCAATAGAACGCTCATGAGCGTGAATTACATTTGACATTTTTCTCTAGCTCTTTATAAATTGTGTAGATTGTTCCTTTTCGCTTCTTTTTGAAAACAGTATACAATAAAACAAAATACCTAGTCGTTTTTGAATACATCCACCAGCTGCGAAGCTAGTTTTCATGCTTTAGCATTTTTTTCAATAATACATATTGGTAAATAATCTATCTTCAGGATTCTTCGCATAACATTCTTTGGTTTATACAAATTTGTTTTTAACATAACATTCTAAACTTTTTCGTTATAATAATACTTGGTCGTAAATATGGATCCCTGGATCACTTACATTACATAATATGGATTGCTTATTGAAATATGTAGCCGTTATTTTCTGATTCGATCATTTTCGTATAAATATACATTCTTCTACTATTTTTACAGTTTCTGCATTTCCTTTACAAGATTGGGTAGGTTGTAAGGATCTTTTTTCTGTATTTGAATTGCAATTTAAACGCCAGAAAAATTTCTAACAAAATTAAATATTTTATTGTATGGATTTTCGCATGGTCACTATATACAGTCTTACTTAATCGTTGAGGTAAATGACCTTCAATTATTGCCTTAAGCTGCATGCTTGCTGTACACTGTATGTTGCATACTTGCATTGTACAATAATATATCCGTATATTTCCACATCCGACGATTTTGAAGTTAAATTTCGTTATCTCTTCTTTCCAATCCGCTATTATATTTCAGAATATTATTTTAGTTCTCAATCATTTTGGAGACCTGGTGCATAGTATCCACCGCACCCCCAGAAGGCCGGCCCTGTGTAAAAGGATTTGGTCCAATGTTTGAATCACATCTATATTTTTGCTGTTAAAACTGTGTACTATATACTTTACGTTTAGTTGATCATATTCAAATGTATATGGATGGCCAATCGAATAGGTTTCCAAAATACAGATTCTGTCCAAAATATCATAAAAATATCCATTTTTTTGGCCATGCCATTATCAGTTTTGATCTTCACACTTTAGATGTATTAAGTTCAGATTATACCAAGATTAGTTTCCTTTAGACTCATGTAATTTTAAAAATTAGACGGTTCATCAAAATTTAAGTATCTAAGTTTCAGAAGAGATTATAATATTTTCTTTTTATGTACGTAATAAACAACGAGTTTAAATATTAGTATTTCTTTTAAGTTTGAAATTAAGAGCAATGGTTCTGAATTAAAAGGAAAAATTATGATTTATCTAGATATAATATTAATCAAGTTTCATAATTGCAAATTTGAGGCCTAATTTTTTAAATCCTTTATGTGAACTATCTGTCGTAGTATGATTTTTGAGTAGTTGAAGGGATGGTCAAGGGGTAATTCTACAAATCACTGAATCTTAATTTCGGGTTGCATTCTTTCCCAATTGGTGAAAAAAATAGAGTATGAGTAGGGGGAAATGTGAATGCTGTAAGATTATTATACATGCACTTTGGGGTCAATAATCAATCAAAAATCTCATATATGAAACGCAAAGTCAGTTTCTGCTTCAAATTTCAAAATCTATTTTTTTTACCGAAAATTGATATTATTACTAAGTATAATTACTTCTGGAAGTTACAAGAGTTAAGGTAGTAGTAATACGTGTAGTTTACGCATAGGTAGTAAACTGAAATAATGGAGCATAGTGATAAATGCTCGAGCGATAAGTTTGAGTATATAGTCCCATATAAGTTTAAAAACTTTCCCTCGAAATCACCCAATACATCTTGAAAAAATTAAGGGCTGTTAAGTAAACATTTTTTTCTCGGCATGATTCTTTCTCTTTCACAATATAGAAATCAAAATTAGAAAGAAAGCGAGATTATCTATTTCAAAAGGTTTAGTAAGAATTAAAGTATTAATTAATTCTGATATAATATACACAAACATCAAAGATCTTCATGGACATTTAATCATGATAAAAATGCACATTTAAATGGTATGTGCATTTATTCATAGTACTTGGTTCAGATACCTTCAGATATCACATGAATTGAAACTTTTTTTATAGTTAGTTTAAGCAAAATGTTATGTCACGTATTAAATAGAAATCTTTGGACCATAAGGACAAATAGGTACAAAAAATTGTGATAAATTTAATATCATAGATTAAAGGGAATCTACATTAGCAAAATCGCATTCTTTTTTAAATAACTGAATAATCGTACTTTATTCAGCAAATCCGAACAATTTTTTTACTCGTTATCCACAGCGGCTTCACAACAAAAATGAGTATTTATTTTTAAAAAACTCATTTAAGAACAGAAAATACTGATACTTACTTATTAAAATTTATAAGTGTCAGGATATCACTCCCCCTCTCATCTATGTAAAATGCTTACTTAATAAGCAAGAAAAAAAACCCCACTCGCAGTGAACTTGTTAAAAAGAGATTCGATGAATAGTGAAACAGGAAAGAGACAAGTTACCGTTACCGAAGTTAGTTCCAAACTGATTTAAAACATTTCAAGAGTACATGATGTTTTAGAACTAGGAAAGCAAATAAATTATTTTACGTAGAAAAATCTGTAATAAAAAGTTAAAGGCCATAAAACATTGTATGCTTGATTTTAGAATAAACTTTATTGGACAGCCAGTAATGCAGCAGTTTCGCGAGAAAAATACACTCAGAACATCAATCACATAGATTTTTTATTGTTTTGTAAGAAAAAAGTTTATTCTACTTGCAGTAAAAAACAACAAAAAAAGTATATGACATTTGTTTCAGTGTCTGTCCTGAAATTTTAGGGGGTGGTGAAAAAAATATATCTCACTTTGTAGCATGTGAAAGTTGGAAACAATAACGATATATCTTATTATAGTAAAACTATAAGTGATTATAACTTAATTTTTTTCATCGTTTTTTCAATATTTTAATCACTTTTAAACAAAAACGAACTATATCAATATAGAAGAACTTCATATATCAATATATTGAACAGCTAATAAAATACACCCTATGGAACACTAGCATTTGCAAATATGCAAATCTTCCCAAATTACATTAAAATATACTACAAAATAAGGAATATTAAAAGAAATATGAAAATGAACAAGTGAAGAAATGTAAATAAAATGTTAACTAAATTTTGCGTGAGATATCAGGCATAAATAATTTCAAAAAATACTGATACTTTCTTATTAAAATTTATAAGTGTCAGGATATCTCTCTTTCTCTCATATTACTATGGCCAAAGTTAAAATTCTTTTGATAAAGAAAGAAAAGATATTGTTAATTGGCCGAGAAATCAAAGGAAAAAGATGGACGATTTCGAATGCGATGATTGAGAAATTGAAATAGAAGAAAAAGAATAGTTGTACTACAAATTGAATAATAACAAAACAGTTATAAATTCTTGAGTACACTTCTAAATTCCTCATTGAACACGTATTCACGCACAAAGAGAATGCTAATATAAAGAAAAGATATATTTGTTCTGCAGTTTTTCACAACACCTAATGGCTTGCTTAATCTAATTTGAAATTCAGAAAGATCTTTCTAAAATGAAGTTAAATTCACTTTAAGTTACACTTGAAGTACAAAAGAAATATTTTCACTAGATAATAGTAGCATTATGTAAATTGTAATATTTGATGGTGATTCTAACTCTAGGGGGGAATTCCTCTTAGACTTAATTAATTATATTAGTGCATTCCCCTCTTCCCTCAAAAAATAAACTTATATACACCTCTGATAAGATATTAACTTTCACATGTGTCAGAACACCCAAAAGAAATGAAATCTGCTATGCATATTTCAATGTATGATGTCAGAACATCATTTTTCGAACGGCCAAGCATCACGTGTCCGTGCAAGTTAAATGAAATTTTTATTCATTTTAATCGTTTCATTGAATGAGTCACTTTAGTATTTGCAAACGTTAAATTTTTTTTTGTCTCGCATTTATTATTTAAAAAATATATCACATTTCCTATTTATTTTGTTTCATGTCACTTGCTCAAAATGACATTTATCTAGGTTTTATTTGTTGCCGTCATTAACTTCTTTTTTTTATTCAGAGCTTTTGTAAATGCAATGAAAAGACGTTATTAAAAGTTGATTTTTTGAGATGCTCGTGCAGATAATAAAATTTTTATATTTTGCTATCAGATTTTGTTGACGCCAAAACCTTCATCTCAAAATCAACATCATATTCTGACATGATAAAAAACTAATTATTAAATTAAATCGTTCTCAGTATAATTCCGATACATAACGGTATTCGGTAAATCATTCATTAATGCCATTAATTTTTCTAGTAAAAGAAAACTCCTGATAATATTCTTTGAAATAATAACGATGAATGTATATGGGATTGACGTTGTTCATACCAGACCGTTTGACCTACAGCTGGGATATTTCAAGCATATACGCCCCGGAGAATTAAAATGGGCACCTCAGAGTGATTTATTTTTGGAAACTTTACCTAGAATTTTAATTAATTAAATATTATTGCGAATAGATAAAATTTCTCTGTTTCACTGTGCAAAAAAGTTACTTTTTAACTATACTAATTTAATAATCTTGGGAGTCTTTTTTCTGAAATAAAGCGAATTTTTTAAAAATAATTCTTACCAAATTTTAAACAACAATATTAAAATTCAAACAGTTTTCATTGTTTTATTGAATATTTAATCGTGTAATTTTAATCCACTGAAAGCGAAGGAAGAAGGATTCTGTTTAATATCTGTATAATTTACAAAATAGATGATTTAAAAATAAAGTTGTATCAAAATTTATAAAAATTCATGAATTAGATATTTGCACTTTTAATAGGACTATAATATTATGGGACTGTCCCCTCTAGAAAAATTCACGTTTTTGATAAATATAACTTAAGCAAAGGATTTAAAATAATATGAATATCCCAAAACATACAACGGTCAACTGTGGAATATGCTACCTTACTATTCAAGATGGTAGCGGAAAATGATGGCCGTCATATTGAACATGCTTTGTTATAATTAAATTTGTCAAAAACAAGCTGAATGTGCAATTCATTTGAAAAACTGCCCCTGGTGGCGAAATTTTGAACTATTTTTTTATTCCTTCAAATAAATGTCCATCCCTTCATTATGCCCTATATAAAATTTCATAACTTTCTGAACAATAGTTTCGCCTATAGACTACTTTAAAGAAGGGTCGTTCAGTTATGGACACCCTATAGATAGAGAAAATAGTTCTTTTTCTTTAAATGAGTCATATTAAGTTTTTGAAATTCATATTTGATAAAAAAGAAAAAGTTGGAATTGTTAAAAAAAACAGAAAAGTTGATAATTTAAATTCATTTACTCTGATTGCTTAAAATAACATGGCGTTTTAAAATTAAACAAATTTATAATCAATGAATTTCGTATTTAATTCTTCCACATTTCGCAGTCGTGCAAAATTAATCATAAATTTAATACTATGTTGAGATAAAGTGTCATGAACTAGAACAGTGAATAAGGTGCTTAGAGCTTTTATAATCAGACAACTTTCATCATGCGAATAATTTTTTTATTTAAATCGTCAAATAATTGAATTTTCATAGTATCGTTATGAGCGTACAAGAGAAACGAAAGTTTACTGCCTTCTTTTCTAGGAAATCCTCAATTCACGAAACTTTTTTTAAATGTTTTCTCTATCTTCAATTTGATATAATTTTAAATTAATATGATTTTAATTTTTGATGTATCAAAAAGTTATCGCCATCAACTTAATTGTTCTAAAATCACCCTATTTATGGCCATTATTAAACTGTCATCTATTTATAAAATTAAAAAAAATTCATATGATATTTTACTAATTTAGAATATTTTGATCTAGCCTATATCAAGTAGAATATTATTGAAAACCTATTCCTGGTTTTATTATTATTTCTTATAGAAAATTAAAAGTCAGTATGAGAAGATGATACTTTAGAAATCACTTGAATAATATTCCACATCGTACTAGCATGTTGATGTTCCGTTTGTCATGATATTTTATGCCGGACAGACTTTATAGACTATAAATTAAAGTTAAAATCTATACTCAAATTTGTAACTATGATACACCGAATAAAAAATGTTGAATTGAATAATCAATCAATTCAACATTTTTTATTCGGTGTATCATATTATCGCAAAATTCGGTGTATCATATTCGGTGTATCATTAAATCGCAAATTATTTGGAACTATTTTATCGATTTAGTTCACTTAGTGAAACAGAGGAAGGCTTAAAGTTCATGAAAACAGAAACAATTGATTTTGTTATCTAATATATCATTATCTACATGGGCTATCAGAAACGCTTTTGGGTCGTTACTCTATCAAATTCTTCCCTGATGTCATTGGTTGAATCATTTACGGGAATCCTTTACTTATATCTATAGCAATAATCATAAACTTTTATTTTGAAAGAGGATAAAAAAAAGATGATCCAAACACTTTTATGAGAAGAACAATAAAAATCCGAATTTTTCCAGTGCACGTAATCATATCTCTGCCAACGAGCTCTCATCAATTATTTTTTACAGGTTATTCAGTTTTCAAGATTGATCAAAAGGTGCTTAATAAAAAAACAATGTTGAATTTAATTTAAGAATTATTTACAAATTTATTTTCCAAGAAATTTCCTGCATCTGAAATTGCTTCAAACTAGTATAATCCTTGAGATTCAGTGTACGAGAGCAATTCAAAAATTATTCGTTGTTTAGTTTTACATGGCACATAAAACAGAAAATATTTCAATAAAAAAAGCCATCTCTTGATAAAATCATGTAATCTCATATGTATTGTGTCAAACATGGGTATTTCATGACAGAAGTTTTTAAATTCCTATATACAAAGTATAGAATAAGTATCGTAATATTAAAAAAAATGAAAGCGGAATGTTTCAGAGACTTACATAAATCTCCATATTTTAGACATCCCTGATTGATTAGTTTGTCGATTTTTATGGCACAAGAGTCAGATATAATTATAATGCGACAAACGTATAGTAGAAATAAAAATGTATTTAAAAAGTCTAAAATTTTTAATACAAATTTTTTCATTGCGATAGATAAAGTATTGCTGAAATTGAAGATAAGATTAAATATGGCGAATTTAAAAAAGATGTAACATCAAAGTAAAAATCAAGTTCCTATAATTGATAAAATTCGTCAACTTAAAAATAAACAAAGTACCAAAACAAGAAAAAAAATTTATTACGAATGATGTTGTTTTCCGTCCTTAGTAGCATGTTATTTACCGTATTTGCCACCAACAGAAATACTCAATGTATTATTAAAAAATGATTTAAAATGTACCCATCTAAAGACACCCTTTTAAAGCCTTTGCTTAAAAATTACTCAGTCCAGATCGACAAAATCAGCATAAAGTTGTTATAGCTGATCGATCACAGATGACGTCCGGATCCTAATGAATAATGTCTCCAAGTTCGGGCGATATAATTTCTTTCTCAATAACATTATTAGATATAATCT